>JAQZBX010068558.1:0-15746 GCA_029593785.1 Cabassous unicinctus | reverse complement strand
GGTTGAGCTCAGGACAACTGGGGACAGTGAGGTGCAGCGGGCAGGCAGCAGGACTGTGGTCAGAGGAAACCAGCTCCGCCCCAGGACGGAGGAATCTGGGCAGGTGGGGCAGAGCCAGGGCCAGGGGAGGACCTGGACTGGAGGGCACAGGCAGGGTGGCCCCGGGAACCAAGCTCAAGGTGGGGGCAGGTGATGGCAGCCCTGCAGGAACTGGGTCCTAGGGTCCGGGAACAGAGACCATCTGCGCTCTGTCCTCGGGATGGCTGGGTCAAGGAGGCAGGGGTGTCTGCTCTTTCAAGAGACGTGGGCTCTGTGGGGCCACGCGGGACAGCGGAAGGAGCTCTGGACTTGGAGTGGGAACCCAGAGCGCGAGAGGCAGTGGAGAGGGGCGGCCCAGGAGTCGGCTCCCTGCTCTGAACTCTCCGGCTGTGCGGATGCCACAAGCCGCCAGACCCATCCCAGCTACTTGTGTGTAAGTGAGGAGCTGGTAACAGCTCCTGTGCCACAGGGCTATGGCGAGGACCGAGATAATCCCTGTAAAAGGGCCAGTGCCACTCCTGGCACAGAGCAAATGCTTAATAAACACTAGTTAGTCTGTCTGTCTGCTTCCCCGCTACACTCAGTGCCTGACGCATAATGGGAACTCAATAAATATTTTTGAAGGAATGAATTATTGTTATTATTACCTGTGTAGCCTTGAGCACAGGAGCTTGTGAGCTCCACAGAGTTCAGGACTATATTTTATTCTTCTAGTCCCTACTGCAATGTTTGATCAAGAAACCTACTTATCTTCACTAGGATTCAGTTGCCTCATCTAGAAAGTGGGGCTAATAATATTTGCTCTACCTCAAGGTCAAATGAGGTAATATATGTAAATCATGACAGAGCTGTAGGTTTACACACACACGTACACACATATGCACGCAGTATCTGGCTGTTGTCTGCGGTAGAGGCAGCTGTCTGGGCCCCCCGGGGAGCCCTAGGGCTTCTACCAGATTCGACAGGAGCTGAGTGATAGGCCCATTGAGCTGCAGGAATGCCCTGTTAAAGGAAGCAGGCGGTGGTGATTTTCTCCAGCAGAGAGGAAGTCCAGGGCTGGCACTGGATTGGACACGGATGTGCTGGGAGCTACATTAAGCCAGCCTGGCCTGAGATCTGGACCGAAGAAGCAAGGAGACACAGGTCACTGGACCCAAGTCACAGGCCCCGGTGACGGGGAGAGCGCTAAAGGTCCAGGTCTTGTTTGGCACAGGGCAGGGTGGTCATGGCTTTAGGTCACAGCTGGTGGGGATGAGGCGGCCGTGCTCACATCAGAAAGGACCTGTCCTTCTGCCCAGGGCTCTGCCCACCTGCAGTCCCGGCCTGGGCCCCTGGCTGGGTATCAGCCCCTTTTCGTGATACGACTCCTGCTCGGAATTTCTCGTGTAAGCTGCTGCTCGAGCCGCCGAGCCATGTGCTGTTGGCCCTGACCCCTCTGCCCGCCTGCATCTCCACACGCCGGTTCGGACCCTGAGGTTACACGGCTCTGCTTGCTAGACTCGACTCCCTGTTCACCTGTCTATCCCACCCGGATGGGGGAAGCAAATCAAGTTCCATCTAGTTTTCCCTCTCATGATGTGGCTAACGGGGACAGTACCTGGCTGTGTATACACAGTTGTGCCGGGGACTGCGTTATTGAGAATAATGGTTGAGGAAGCAGCAAATCCTTACTTGCAATTGGGTGTTAACTGATGAATTAAATTCTTCATTTTGATTAGAAGGAAATAGCCCTAGAAGAGATTCTTGCTTTAAAAAATACAGAGAGCTGCCAATACTAAAGGCATCCAGAGGGTCTTTGTTGCCAAGCTGGCTTGAATTCCCTGAGCCATGCATTAGCACTAGTCGGAATCTGGCTATCGGAGCAAATGTGCATTAAAGTTTAGGGATAGAAAATGTTGTATGTTAACTATTGGCAAGAAAATACCAAATTTCTTTCTTTACCATGTTTATTTCTTTAAACTGCTTGCTATATAAAAGTTACCTGACAGGCAGTTAAAATAAATGTTATTTTAATAACAAATTAAAGGCACATGATTATAATGTAAGCTATTAGGTAAAGCAGAATTTTGTTTTGTTTTGTTTTTTTGGTTTGAACCAACCAACTAGATCAAAGCCCCACTGAAGCTGGTACACCTTGATTGCAGAAAAACAGTAGCAAAATGCAAACTCTCGGCCCCACCTCAGATCTATGACTCAGCATCTGCAGTTTAACAAGAAGGCCAGGTGATTCGTGTGCACATTAAAGTTTGAGACGTGCTGGTCTGGGTCAGTGTTTCTCACAGAATAAATCACTTGCATTGGAAACGCCTGGGGAACTTGTTAAAAATGCCCCACCCAGACTTACTGAATCAGAATCTCTAAACAGGGGACCCAGGAATCAGCATTTTCATCTAACTCCCAGCCACATCCATTTTTATGTCCACCAATTCGTGAGCCCCATCCTTCATTCAATCTTATCAAGATCCAGTTGAAATGCGGAGTTCCCAGACCATTAAGAAAGGATTTCCATGAACCTCGTCCCTGCCAGTTAGGGGTTTAGAGAGCACATGTAGAGAGCAAGCTGTGGCATAAACCTGGAAGGATTATGTTATTGACTAATTCATAATGCATTTGATTCTCCTTTCCACACTTGTTCCGCACCTGTTCCCTGAGGGTGGAGAAGAACAAACGTTTCATCCTCATCCTTCCTGGGTCTCCTCTGGAGCTGAGTAGTTTCCCGCTCCAAGGAACCACTCGTTCTTTCCCAGCCACTGGGCAGAGCCCAGGCCAGGGCTCAGCCACTCTGGCTCCTGCTCAGAGCAGAGAGGAAATAGGGGAATTATTTCATTAGCCTTTTCCTATAAACACTCCCCCTCTTCCTCACACCCACTGCCCCTTCCAAAGGCCAGAAGGGCGCATCCCTCTGCTTCCTGGCCCAAGTTCAGTTCCCAACACGCAGGTCAGAAAGGGGTCAGAGCAAGCCTTGGTATCTGAAAGCGCTCAGTCCTTTGGGATGGCATGAGCTTTCTTCTTTTCTTTTTGATATATGCATTTGGTTCTTTCAGACAGGGAGAGACACGAACACGGAACACTCTTTTAGAGATAAGAGAAAACCAGCCAGCATCTTTTGAACTTCCATGTACGACAAGCCAAGATGGGGTGACGTTAGGGCAATGTGTGACAGGAGTTCAGCTGGAGGTCCCTGTTGATTTGGAGTCTCGATAAACGGCCAGGAGGCCAGCGGGCCCTCATTGGCCATCCTTTAGGGGGACAAAGTCTGATTGGGGCTAAGCAGGCCTAGATCTTGGGATTCAAAACCCAGAACCAAAGTGGAACAAAACATTCACTTCAATCCTTCTGCCCTCGTAGTTCGTAGCACGCATGAGCAGATGAATTTGCATAGTGCTTTTAGGTTTACCCATTTACTCACATTTATTGCTTAATCCTCTCAGTGATCCAGCAGGGGCCATTATCCCCTCCCCCTCAATTTACATAAGAAACCAAGTCCAGAGGTGAATAGTGTGCTCAAGTCACCCAGCTGGGAAGTGGCAGGGCTGGGCCTGGAATCTGGATCCTCTGACTCCAAATTCTAGTTTCTATCTACCTGACCATAATGCTTATTTTTCTCTCCTACTTCTGAACTAACATGTTATTTTAACTAGATCAGGGATTTCTTTTCAGAAAGCTCTCTCAGAATTATACCAGTGAGTAAAGAACTAGCATGTGATACCCCCTCCGTAGGTGTGGTGGCCAAGGAAGATAAAGTGTTACTGCATCTCCTACTTCGTGGCTCTGGCAAATTCTCAGGAGGCGCAGCTGAAAAATCAATGCCAGATGGTGGAGGAGTGTCTGCGGCTCGGCTGCCGTGGAGTCACCCTGGGAGGAACATGGCAATGCCACATGGACCCAGGACTTACCAACCCCGTGGCCACTTCGTGGCAGCGCAGACCTAACTTGGCTCAGCTCCAGTTTCCTGGAAAATGCTAATTACTGAAGTAAAATGAGGGAAGAGGAGACAGAGCGCAAGCAGCTTCGAGGAGGCATCATTGCTCGGATGCGAATCCCCCGCCAGGCCTGGATGCGGAAGGTGATAGAGTGCGATGGTGATGGCATTTGTAAGGCTCCTGTCCACACCATCATTAAAATCAACAGATAAAGGCAGGCCCGTTGTCAGAAATGACAATCTGGGTGTTACAAGTAACTGATACGACGCAGTGATGGCTGGAGCCCAGGAGGAGGGGGCAAGTGGAAACGTGAGCAGGCGTCCACGGTGGCCAGGAGGCTCTGCCCTCTGAAGGGTCCTGAGACTGCAGAGGGGATTCCTGACAGCGCCTGCTGGCCTGCGTCCGGGCACGAGGGGGGCGCCTTTGACGTGTCGTTCCAAGGATTCCAGCACGTCCCCTGCGCCTCGGCATCTCTGAGTGCGTCAGTCCCCGCATACAGTGTGTGTGCTGGTGCCATGACCCCCAGCCTCGGTATCCCAGGGCTGCTGTAACAAATCACCCCAAACTTGGGTGGCTTAGAGCAACAGAAATGAATACAAATTCCTGAGCCCCACCCAGACCCACTGAGTCAGTCTCCAAACAGGGGGCCAAGGAACCAGCATTTTAATCTGAGGCCAGAAGTGTGAGATCAAGGTGTGGGCAGGACCGTGCTCCCTCGAGGCTCTGGGGGCTGCAGGCGTTCCTGGCTTGTGACCGCAGCGCTCCAGCCTCTGCCTCCCTGGCCACATTGCCTCCTCTCTCCAAACTCCCTCTGCCTCTGCCATAAGGAGCCATGGGATGGCACCTGGGGCCCACTGGGTAGCCTAGGCTACGCCCTTCCTCTCAAGGTCCTTAACTCCACACATCTTTTGCTGTAGGAGGTAATTCACAAGCTGGGGGACTAGGATGTGGCCATAGCTTTTTGAGGGGCCATTTAACCCCCTACGGCTCCCCTCTGGATTAATACTTGTTTCCCATCAATGGTCTCCACAGGGTAATCACAATGGCAGTTGAGGACTGTACTAAATGCTTGGCATGCATTAGCTGATTCCATCTCCAGAACAACTCCTTCAGAGAGCAGCAGCAGCTCTGAAGGCCACACCCCTTCAGCTTTACCAGACGTTCTCAACAGGCGTCCTGTGGAGCCCAGAGTTCTGCAGAGGCTCCTCAGGGACCCTGAGGGGAGGAGGGGAGGATGAGAAGTGGGGATCCGGGTCCCCAATCCCCTTCAACCACAGCAGTTCCACGCTGATTTGTTTTACAGGGTGCTGCCTAAGACTTGTTGTTGCTGTCCCAAAGGGTTACACTGAGACAAGAAAGTCTGAAAACCGTGCTCTGCACTCCACCGCCTTGTGTGGTTGGGGTGGGAGCCTCATCTCTGGGTCAGGCCACCAGGGCTCACATCTCCTCTCCATCATTTACTTGCTCTGTGTCCTCGGGCAAGATCCCTAAACCTCACTGAGCAGCATGTTTCTCAGCTGTGCAATGGAACTGATAATAATAATAAAAATCCACTTCAAAAGGTGGTTGTGAGAATTGAACGATAATGCACATATAGTGCTTAAAACATACTCAGGAAAGAGTAGCTAATATTTTCATTGTTGTCTTCATTGGTTTGGGAGCTTCTCTACTGATCAGTCCCCTCAACATTTTGTCTGGGACCTTATTGAAAGTAAAAGTGTTTATCCAGAACAAGTGGGTCTGGTTTTCCCTCACTAGCCCTTCTGGAGAAAATGAGGATGTCCGCAGGGTCCCGGGATGGCCGGGAGTCCGGGCTTGGACGTTCAGCGTCGCTCTCCCTGGGTCAGGTGTGAGCGTGCTGTCACCCAGCGCCCTGAGGGTCTGCGCCACCGCATGGTGATGAACCAAGGCGCTGGCTGCTGCCTTAGCCGGCGTCCCAGGGGGGCTGTCATGACTGAACTTAAGGACGGGGCCACGGAGGCAGGGCTGGAGCTTTCTTCACACCGTTGTTACTGACCAACATCGATGGGGTGCTAGATGACCTTGCAGCGAGCAACTGCTGCCTCAGTCGGCCAAGCACAAGTCCCCGTAAGGTGTCACCTAAGCCACAAAGTGAAGCTCACGCCTATTGCCAGGGCCACGGCCTGCTTCTGTTAAGGGCGTACAATTACATTTGCTTCCAGACTGAATAAAACATGCGAGTGCCAGCAGGCGGGCTGACTGACAGCGGACTCTTCCATAGATTCCAAAGTAACTGCTTTAGGCACAGGTTCTACCTGCATTTCAGAGTGCACCGTGATGACAGCTTCCCACATGTCAGGCACTGGGCTAAGAACTTTATACGTTCATTCCCAACCCGCCCCGCCCCCCCAATAATCCTATTATCCCTTTTCACAGATGAGGAAAACGAGGCTTAGGAGTTCAAGGGGTTTGCCTAAGGTCACTCTTTGTGAAGAGGCAGTGTGCGGCTCAGACTGGGTCCTGGGTGAGAACGCAGAGACCCTGATCCCTCCCCGGCGCGTTATCCTGCTCTAGGATCCCTGGTCTTGACAAAGAATTCACTCTGTTGGCTCTTGTGCGTCTTTATTTTTGACAAGATCTTATCCTCATCATTAAAAATAAATGTTATACTCAGTAGCAGTGGTAATTATGCAAAAGGAGAAAATTCCACCACTGCCACCAACAAGGCTACAACAAACAAGAACCCAACAAACTAAAAAAACAAAAAATTGCTTTGGGGCTGATTCTCCTCTAAATCACGGAAATCTACAACTATAGGCTCTCTGAAGGAACACAAGACTAACAAAGGCCTTGGGGGTTCCCCCCAGGCCCAGAAGTAGTGTGCTGGGGTAACGAATGCTCGGATTGAGGTGTCGGGCAGGGGAGCTCCCTGGAGCTTGCACACCGAGAAGCACTTGGTTTAAGAGGAGGCACCACTCCTTGGGGAGGAGGTAGCAATGCTCCAAAAGGGCATTAGGACAAGAGTGCATCTGGCCTTGGTGGGCTCCCTGCAGGAGGTGATGGTAGACTTTTTAGAATGAGGAGCCAGAGGTAACAGAATGGAGCTGTGGGAGGGCGGGGCAGGGGAGGAAGGAAGTATATGATATTGAGAGGAGGGGGTTTGATCACAGCCCTGGGCAGATGGGCTTGTTCCCACGAGCATCAGTGGCAGCTGATAAACATCAATGCTCACCATGAGCCTTGTGCACTTTAGCTGAACTCCAGAAAGGAGGAATTATAAACATCTCCATTCTACTGGTGAGAAAACTAAGGCTCAGCAAGGTTAAGCAGTTTGCCTGATGTTGCACAGCTGGAAAGCAGCAGATCCCAATTCAAGCCCAGGCCTGTGAGGACCTAGAGCTTGTGTTCTTCCACAGCTTTCTTCTTAACTTTCACCCAGCTGTCTCCGGCACTAAGCCTTCTGAAGGTGGGAACTTTTTTGATACAGTGGGGACTGCTCCCTTACATTGTCTGTCTTTTATTAGAATGCAATGGAAACTCTGCACCCAGGAGGTTGGATTTGAAGTGTGTGATAGTCACTGACATATGGAGTGGGGAGATGGTGGGTGAGGAGTGGAAACAGGAAGTGGCAATGACATCCCTTAACAGGTATGGGAACCTCTTGGTATAGACCATGGCACCACTTCCTGTGCCAATCAGGAGAAGTGGGTTTGACTTGAGAGGGGATGGAGCTAGAGATGGAAGGACTGGGGCAGGTCCTAAGCTATCTTTGCACTCCTCCCTCCCATCCCTGTGTCCCCCACCCTCCTTCTTCACCTGCTCTAACCCCTTGTAAGAGCCTTGTCGCAAAGCGGAGGCTGCTGGAAGCAGGATACCCGTGAAAAGGGTGATTCCGTGATAAACCTCTGGCCCCCTCAGCCCTAGGGCAGCTTAAGTGAAGGACACAGTTTAAAAACAAGGAACTGGGCAATGCGTGCCTTCTTAGGCTGGGGAAGAGGACAGGTGCACCACATGCCAGTTGGCAAAATCTCTCTCAAAGAGATTTTGGTGCATTTAATGGAGATAGCAATGGGGAATGCTAGAAATGAGTCACTCTTTAAAGAAAGCAGTGGTCTAATCCATATCCTAAACCACACTAGAAGAGCTAGAGCATGTTCCTTTTTATATCTGACAGAAAAAGGAGTGGATGACTGGCTCGTGGCTACCCTGCAGGGCAAGGCCACAGCTGATGTTAGGCCCTGCCCCTAGTCACACCTTTTTTTGACAGAAAATACAACCAACTGGTCTCTCAGGGAGCAGCAGAGAGAATCCACAGAGATGAAACTAACGGATACATTCCACAAGCCCTAAAAAATACTACCCCCTACCATGGCCCCTGCTGCTTCAGGGTGGTTTATTTTGTTCAGTGGTTTATTCTCAGTCCAGAAGACACTGAGACAAGACTGGGGACTCCAGAAATCCCAGAACAGCAGGACTCTCCATCCAGATCTTGGGGCCTCTATTGGCAGCGAGTGTAAAAGAGCCTCAGGCCATCATGTGACCTGGTAACAAGTCAGTCAGTCTTTGGAGGTAGGCCTGGGTTCAAGTCCTGGAACTGCAACTTACCAGCAATCAGTGTAGAATTGTTACAAGTTATACGATAAATGAGTGTCAAATGCCTGTGGATCGGGGGTCCCCAAGACACACACCCCAGGTCCCCAAGTCCACTCCCAGGATGACTCACAGGACTCAGCATATAGTCATACTCACGGCTAAGATTTATTACAGGGAAAGGACACAAAGCAAAATCAGCAAAGGGAAAAGGCCCACGGGGCAAAGTCCAGAGGAAACCAGGCAGAAGCTTCCATGAGTCCTCTTCCAGTGGAGTCACACGGGACGTGCTTAATTCCCCCAGCAACAAGTTGTGACAACACATGTGAAATGCCGTCCACCAGGAAAGCTCATTCAGTGACCCTGCCTACCACATCCCAAAATTCCAGACTCCCAGAAGGAAAGTGAGAGTTCAGCATAAAGAACAATGTTGGTGTAAACAGTTTAGGTGCAATAAACCATTCTTATCAATTCTGGGAATAGTGGGAACCACCCCTAAGTTCAAGTTCCCAGAGCCAGCCAAGGACCAACCTTTCTAAGGATAGCAGTCTCTGGCCTGCTATGTTAATTCTTTTCTGCACAGCATGCTTCACTGTTTGGCATATAGTAGATGCTCAATAAATTGCAGCTATTATTATTAGCCCCATCAGGTTTTTATTGTTTTGTTTGTTTTTTTAGGTACTGGGGCTGGGGATTGAACCTGGGACCTCATATGTGGGAAAGCAGGCGCTCAACCACTTGAACTACCTCCACTCCCCCTCATCAGTTTTTTGTATATACTTTCTCTACAGGAAGGAGGGACGATCATACAAGCACTAGTCTCCTCCAAGTCAAACTGGGTACTCACTTGGAAAATGAAGAACACATGACACATACACAGTATATATCCGAGATAAATTAACTGCTTACATAGCTTATTAGTTTCCTGGCTGCTAAAAGAAATACCATAAAATGGATTGGCTTAAACAACGGAAATTTATTGGCTCACAATTTTGAGGCTAGAAGAAGTACAAAGTTGAGGTGTCAGCAGGCGTTCTGGGGCTGGCTGCTGGCGATCCTTGGTCCTTGGCTTTTCTGTCACATGGTAATGTACATGGTGGTGTCTCCTCCTTTCTCTTCTAGGTTATGTTGACTTCCAGCTCTGGCTGACTTCCAGCTCTGGCTGCTCCCCGAGGCTTCTCTCTCTGTCCAATTTCTTTTGCTATAAGGACTTCAGCCATATTGGACTACGGCCCGGCCTCGTTCAGACTGGGCACCTTAACAGATAACATCTTCAAAGGTCCTACTTACTAATGGCTTCACACCCACGGGACCAGGGAATGGGACCTGAACATGCCTTTTGTGGGGGACATGATTCAATCCCCAACACATAAACCTTTTCCTTTTCAAATGTTGAATCATTATTCTTTCATCTCTGGTCTTAGTTTGTCATTTATAATTCTGATTAGCATGCCTTCCATGTCTTTAGCTGAGTCATTGATAAAAACGAGTTCATCGATATCAAGGTAGGAGCCAGGAGGACAGAGCCCCAGCCACTCTACTTAAAACCTTCCTTTTAGGTCTTGAATCAACCTGCAGGGTGTGCTCCTAGCTAAGAGAATGATCACCTGGTTCATGGGTCAACACATTCATTACAATAATATGGGAGGAATCGGTTCACTGCTTTGCTAAAATAAAAATAAACTCTATCTATGTCATTCTGCCAACCTACCAGCCAAATGCCTCCCTGAAAGAAACAAGGTTAGCTGTGCATGGATTCCTCATAGCCATCCAGTGCTAGCTCCTGGTGATCACCACACTGTGCCCTAAAAAGCCAGAATCCATTTGTTTGAACTCTGATCTTTAGTTTTCAGATCCACTCTTTGTTTTTCCTGTTTGAAGCAATTTGCCTGTTTTCTTCCCTGTCTCTGGTCCATTTCCCCCAAATCACCACACATCATCAAAAGCACAGCTGCAGGTTCTGCCAGCCTCTGGGATGCACCTTTGCTTGTGATTTAAGATGACCAGATGTGCTTCTCACCTGCCCGAGGCTGCAGTTCCCTCGGTAGCTTATTGGTTCTACCCTTTCAGCTTGAAGGACCCTCATGAAGAAAATGCAAGTCAACAGGAATCGTAAGTTCTACTTTCTTCCTGTCACTTGCAACATTATATTTTACTCCCCCACCCCCCAAAAAAACAATAACAATGACTTATTCTTTTTCTCTTCCTTTGTTACTCTGAACAAGAAGCATAATAGCATGATCTGTAGGACACCAATAACTTTTAAAAATTAATCATCATTTAAAACACCCCAAACGACAGGAGGTTCATTATGCTAGTCTGCCTACTACTGTATATGCTAAAAAATTTTCAATACCATTTTTTCCCCAAAAAATCAACCAAAATAATGTCAGTGATATTAGAAAACATAAATTATCAGTGTGGATCTTGGGGCCGAGGGAAAGGAGTAGAGAGATTCAATATGTGGTCAGGGAGTAGACCAAGCAGACATTGGATGTTGGAGAAGTTAACTTCTCTAGGACCTAACAAACCAAACCCCAAAGTGAAAACGCACTCTTTTCTAGTCCCTCCCCTGCAGGGTGGCAATGACTCAGAAGAAAATTTGGAGTCCACGTAAGCATAAACGCCCCAGTGCTCACATGCACTGATCTCACGCCTTCCCCTACAATAGGAGAGTGTCTAATTTTAACGCAACTGGTTAATTTCCATTTATACTTAGTGCTGTGGCTTCTTTATGCCTACACTCTTTGCTGCTGTCTTTTCTAGAACACAAGATGCCAGAAGACAGTTTCCATGACTTTAACTTTCCTGGGAAAGCCTTGGAATACCACTGTGCTCAGGAACCAAGCAAATCCCCATCCCTGGATGTGCAGTGTCCACGCCTGCTGTTTTCCTTCCTCACCCAGTTCCCATCTGCACATGGGCCTCATGCCACCAGGGCTGGGGCTGGTCTCTCGGTCCAGTTTCTAAGTCAACTGTCGGCAAGGGGAAGGGAGGAGAGGGTGAGGGGATCAAAGCAGCCTTTCCAAACAAGACCGAGTGGGGTGGGCTCACAGCCAGCTCTCTAGGAGAAGTTTCTGATCCACAGAAAACAGGACACTCTGCATCCATAAGAAATAGCCAGAATCATTTTTCAAAACTAGCACCTGGAAAGGAATTAATGCAGACCGCCATTTAGTGCACACACAGACTCATTCCATCCTCAAAGAGCTTCACAAGCGTTATTAAAGAACACGTCTCAGAACATAATATTATTAGGCTATTGATTGTTGCTTGCTTCGATGTTTAATTCAGTAACGACTCGAGTTGTGGAAAGCTTTAAATGAAACGATGCTCTGAAGACCTGCACAAGCATTCCAATTTTCCACTGGGTTTCACAAGGAGCTTTGGCGATGCCGTGGGGACCAGTGGCTCTTGATGCCACGAGGTTCTCACAGGCGGGGACTTCAGAGGCCGGCTGCTGAGCGAAGCTCTGCGGTCTTTCGGTACAGAAAATAGAAAAGGCGGAGAGTTCCACATGAATCCAAACAACATCCGCTCCCTCTGTCACCGCGCATTAAATGATCCGGGACCGAAATTCAATACACACCTCGGGCACTCTTGCAGAACGGTACCCGCACATCTCGGCAGCGTCAACATCCCGGGAGGAATAGAAAAGAAAAGAAAAAAAAAGCCTCTCCTCCGAACGCAGGCAGAGATAAAAGGAACAGACCACACTGGAAAACTCCAGCTGGGATGTCAGGACTAAAGGTACAGGCAGGACCGCGGCTGCTCTTCTCCACGAAGCTGGGGGGTAGGGGGTAGCGAACAGGACCCGACAGCACTTAGAAAACCCGGGACAAGCAAACCTTGAGGCCAGAGTTAGAGGCGGCCCCAGTGTCCCTGGCTCCCTTGCCGTCACCATTTCCCATTGCTTCTACCCTAAAACCTTGCTTGGGCCCAATGCCTCCCTCATCCCTAGTTAGCTGGGTCTTCTGCCTGTTCCAGGGGTTCCCAAAGTGTGGTCTCCTGACCCACAGCTTCAGCATGCCCTGGGAGCTCGCTAAAAATGCAAATTTCTCAGCACCCACCCCAGACACACCGACTCAATCGCTGAGGATGGGGCCCAGCAATGTGTGCTTTGACAAGGCCTACAGGTGATTCTGCTGTAACAGTTCTGATGGTCTCCTGCCTCTAATTTATCTTCAGTGCCTGGCACAGTCCAGCACATAGTAGGGGCACAATAAATACTAAGTGGCTGAATTAAAGATTACTCCTGCTTTTAAAACTTTGATGGCTACTCATGGCCTATAAAAAAGTTCAAACTCCTCAGTAAGGTAGACTATTTACATGGTGGTTGTTAGTTCTAGATTTATTAATAGCTATCATTAATGGAGAACTTGCATTGCTCCACACACTTTGGTAAACACCACGTATGAGGACATGTTTTCTTGTTTTTAACCTATCAGCCCTGAGAGGTAGAGGTAGATAGCTGCCCTTTACAGTTGAGGAAATGGAGGTTCAGAGAGGGTAGGTAACTTGTCTAAGGATACTCAGGTAGCAAGCGATGAGCTGGAGTTCAAACCCGGGTTAGGCAGTCTCCCAGGCCTTAAATGCATTTCCTTTCAAACCTCAACGACCCTTCTACACTCTCCACCACCTCCCACTGCTCTGGGCCTCATGCCTGGGCGTGTGCTGTTACCTCCTTCTGGCACACCCTTTTCCCCTCCGCCTACCTGGAGAGCTCACAGCCCCCTAAAGCCCAGCGGAAATGCCGTGTCCTCCGTGAAGGCTCACCTGAGCCTCCTACCAGAATGAACGACTTGCTAACTATATTAGCGATCCAGTGCGTCACGGTGGGGGGCTGGCGAGGGCCTAAAACTCCTAGATGAATATTTCCTAAAGTTTGGTCCTCAGATCACTATATCTGAATCACCTGGAGAGTGTGTGAGAAATGCAGATTCCCCAGGCCATACCCTTCTCTCCAAATTTTAATGTAGTGGGCTAGGAACGGGGCCTGTAAATGCTTCCTTCATAAGCAAGCCCCATGACTGTTCTGCACATTCAGGTTTGAGGGCCACTGCCCTGGGTCATGAGCTCGCTGCACTGGCATGGATCCCCCACAGCAAATGCCCAGGCGACAGGCAATCAGGAATGAATGAATGAATACTCTTCTCTTAAAAAGATTAAGGTGGAATGGGGTGTCCCATAAAACACTCATAGGAGAAAAGAAGCCCCAGCAGAAACAGCCTTTCCAGATGCGGCAGCAGCTGTTGGCGTGTAAGAAACAAGCTTGAGAAGACACATGTTCCCAGCCACAAAAACTTGATGTATTGAGTTTGGCAAGGCTTGCCGACCACGCCATGCTCATAATGCTCTGGTTGCTGAACGTGTTTGCCTGACCTTATCAGGCCATATAAAGAGCACAGGCGCCTAATTAAGTTCAGATGCCAGCACCTCTAACTTCTTTTTCGATAGCTACTGTGAGCCCATCATTTATCCTGTTGTTCCTGAAATGATTGGTCTTTAAAACCAAAGGAAGTTGTTCATTAGCATGTGTAAGGCACTTGTCATGATTTGTGGTAAAACCAATCTGGTGCCCCGAGATGCAGGGTATTTCATTCTAGTTGGTGGGACGCCTGCCAGTTGGTAAGAGACATGGGCTTATCAACCCATCACACTCACCACCAGGGTCTGCCCTCTGTCTCCTATTCAATGTTCACTCTGACGAATTGGATGGAGACATTGTTGGGCCTGCTGTTCACATGGGCAGGTGACATAAAGCTGGGAGAAGCAGCCATGGTGTTGGGTGTCACAGCCAGGATCCAAATGGCACCTGGGAATCTGGAGTGATTTCCCAGGGGCTACTCCAGTCCAAATATTAAATAGTAACTCCAAACAATAGCAAACAATAATAAACACTCTGTTCTCACTGTATGCCAGAAACTGTTCTGAGCACCTTTACACATACTAATCCATTTAATCCTCAACATCCTATGAGGTAGGGTCTATTATCATCCTCATTTTAAAGATGAGGAAACTGAGGCAAGAGCAACTAAGTAACTTGCCCTTCTTCAGTTCTACCCACCAAATCCTTCCTTTCATTGTGGCTGCCAAGTGTACCTGAATACTCCCAGTGATGGAGCACTCACTACCTCGAGGCAACGCTTTCCTTTTTTTTTTTTTTTTAATGGATTTATTAAAACAACCTCATCACCCCGAGGTACTACAACCCCACATCCTCTGACTACCCCGGGGTGTTACTCAAGAGCAACTGCTGTTGCTCATGGACCCACGATCAGAAATTGCCAGTGTTGGAAACAGCAGACATTGGGGTTGGGGCTGCAGGGAAAAGCTGTTATTTGCTGGCAATCCTTTTCTTTCGTCTGTAAGCTTAGACTTTGCAAAAAGTTCTTCCTTACGTTGATTATAGTGAAGCTGTTTGAAAAATATTTGGGTAGTTGAATTGGAGTTAGTGTGAGGTGGCTGTCCCCCCAAGAAGTCACTATAGGCTATACTAATAGAGATACAGTGTACGAACTGAAGGAGGGGACAGATATGCTCTTCCCTGGGCTGTGCAGCCACACTCAGAGTGTTGTGTTCAGTTTTGTGCATGTCTATGAACTTGTCAAACTGGGCTGTGCCCAGAGATGGGTGAGAAACTGAAAGCAGGACCCAGAGGGTCTGGTGAAGGAAATGGACACATCTGACTTGGAGCAACAATATACACGGGGTGGAGGGACAGGTGAGTATATGGCTGCTGCCAGAGGGTGGCCTGGAGGGACACAGGGCTGACCTGTTCTAGGTCATTACTGAGTTAATTCAGGCTGAGGACAGAGCCAAGGCCAGTAGGCAGGCAGGAAAGACTGATTTTCTTTTCAAAATAAACTTTTTAGTTTAGAATAGTTAAAGGTTTAAAATAATTGCAAAGACAGTACAGCGAGTTGCTATAAGTCCACAGCCAGTTTCTCCTAAAATTAGTATCTTACATTAGTGTGGTACATCTGTTCTAATTAATGTACCAATATTGATACATTCTTATTAAATAAAGTCCATACTTTATTCAAATTTCTTTAGATTTACCTACTGTCCTCCTTCTGTTTTAGGGTTCCATCCAGGGCACCACATTGCACTGAGTTGTCATGTCTCCTTTGGCTCCTCTTGGCTGTGACAGTTTCTCAGATGTTCCTCATTTTTGATGACCTTGAGGGTTTTCAGGAGCACTGGTCAGGTATTTTGTAGAATGTCCCTCGA
>JAQZBX010068557.1:0-15727 GCA_029593785.1 Cabassous unicinctus | reverse complement strand
AAAAAAAAAAAAAAAAGGAACTTTGAAAAATATTTTCACCAGCAAAATTTTTCACTAACCAGTTATATGAATTGTGATTCTTGTGCTGTTAAATATCAACCATGGAAATGTCAACCTCTTCCATTGTCATCCACACCAATTTGAAGGAGTTAGGCAGCTAATTTGGTTAAAGCCAGTTTTGAGGATTAGAAGTATTTCTTTCTTTTGACGTTCCAGGCCTAGTCCCTGATTCAAGATTTTAGAGGAAGGAAGTAGATGTGCAATGAATTGATGAGGTTTGCTCCTGTGCTTTGCAGAAAGCAGGCTGAAAACCTACATGACATTGCAATAACAGATACAGGCCATTATACATTTTGTCAAAACCTAAACAATTGTGTGGTGCAAAGTGTAAACCATAATGTAAACTATAGTCCATGGTTAGTAGCAGTGCTTCAATATGTGTTCATCAATTGTAACAAATGTACCACACTAATGAAAGATGTTGTTAATGGGGTAAAATGTGAGAGGGGGAGGGAGGGGAGTATATGGGAATCCCCTTTATTTCTGATGTAACATTTATGTAATTTAAAGCTTCTTTAAAAATAAAATTAATAAGTAATTGTTGACTTGGAATTATTGTTAAGTGTAGTAATCCGACCCTTAGGCCTGCTTTGCCAGATGCAGTTGGATTCCCTGGCTGCCTATATCTTAACACTACTTACTTAATAGAAATACAAACTTGGAAATTGTGCCACTGCCCCAGCTGGAGCACTGTTAGGTGAATATGCTGATGCCTCAGTTCAGAGGGGCAGCAGCTAGGTACACTTCACCTTAAGCAAAGCAAATTCTTAGATTTACAAAAGTGAAAGTGGTTATTCATGAAAGAATTCACCACCAAAGTCCTTTAATCTCTCCTAATATGTTTGCTATTATTTTATTTACACATAACTTTTCAGGAACTTCTGTGTTGTTTAAAGCAAGATATATCTATACTGATGTCTCAGTGAATCAGTCTGTTTAAGCACTTATCAGGGCTTCCACACAGTTATTTCTTTTGCCCTAGTTGATCCTGTTGTTTGCTGCCATTGGCATAAATCAGCTAACTGTGGCTGTTATTTTTGAGTCAGTTGTTCTTTTGTTTGATTATAACTTGTAAACCAGTGATTCCAAGTCTTTTTCAAGCTAAGACACCTTACTATTGCTTTTTCAATTTTATTAAACATGTTCCAAGTTTTCTCCCTAAGGGAAAAAAAAAACTTTATGACATATTTTTTCATAAAAATAAGCCAAAAAAAGAAATTGTACAAAGAATGTTCTCAGACTGCAATAGAATCAAAGTAGAAATCAAAACAGAAAGACATCCAGAAAAACCCCAAATTCTTGAGGATTAAACAACACATTTCTAAATAACTCATGGGTTTAAAAAGTCTCAAGATATATTAAAAATATTTTGAAATAAACAAAAATAGAAACTATCAAAATTTGCAAAACACAGCAAAAGCAGTGGTTAGAAGGAAATTTATAGCACTGAATGCACATATTAGAAAAGAAGAAAGATTTAAAATCAACAATCTTAGTATCCATCTTAGGAAACTAGGAAAAGAACAAATTCAATCCAAAGCAAGCAGAAGAAAACAAATGAAAATTAGAGCAAAAAAATGTGATATCAATTTATTACATTCAATGATATGGTAACTCAGATAAAGCTTAGTGATTACCACATTGTACATGTCCTTATGGACCTTTTAAATGAATAGATACAAAAATTTTTAAATCAATATAATGATTGTTTTATGTAAATAAAAGCTTTTAAAAGGTTCATGAGTATAGGTAGCACTAATATTATGACAATGTTCTTTCATCATTTGTAATAAAGTTTTCACTACAATGTAAGGTGTTGGTGGTGGGGTGATGTAAGGGAATCCTGTATGATGTGCATGATTGTTTTGTTAACTCACAACTTCTCAAAAAAGAAAAAAGAAAAGCCTCTTGAATACTTATAGTTTGTTCTAACATATTTTGAATACTATCCATCAATAATGTGGTTAATACTGTTAATTTACAATATATTTGAAGAAAAGATGAGCTACAGAAAGATAAACATACTCATTCCTGAATAATCACAATCATAAAATTTATATTGATTGTTCTGGATCAATAACCTACTAATTGATAAGGTATTATTTTGAATATCAAATACAGTGTAATTTATATTCTTAAGCTGTCTGTATTAAAATGTCCTTAATACTTTTCAAATTTCAGTCCTATCATTAACATATATGTGACTAATTATGACTCACATTACACTTAGGATGACAAAGGCTATTTAGATAAGAGATAAAAAATCCAGAGTATTGTGGTCCTTATGTCAAATATATATTAGGTTACTGATAAAAAAAATTAGAGCAGAAATCAATGAAATTGTAAACAGGAAAATAGTAGAGAAAAATCAATGAAACCTAAAGCTAGTTCTTAGAAAATATCAATAAAATTGACAAAACTGTAGTCAAGCTAACCAAAAGAAAAAGAGAGAAGACACAAATAACTAATATCAGAAATGAAAGAGTGGCCATCACTATGATCCATGGAAATATAAAGGAATATTATGAACAACTCTATAACCATGAATCTGATAACTTATAGGAAATGGACCAATTTCTTGAAAGACACAATATACCAAAATGAAGATAAATAGATAATCTGAATAAGCCTATATATATTAAAGAAATGTAATCAACAATTCATAACCTTCCTAAACGGAAAATACCAGATCTATAAGGTTTCACTAGTGAATTCTACCAAATATTCTACAAACTCTTCCAGAAAGTAGAAGCAGATGGAATACTTGCTAACTTATTTTCTGAGGCCAGCATTATGCTAATACCAAAACCTGATAAGGTTATTACAGGAAGGGAAAAATATAGACCTATATATCTCTCATTAACATAGATGGAAGAATCCCCAACAAAATATTAGAAAATGAATATAACAATGTATAAAGAGAATTATACATCATGATGAAGTGGGATTTATTCAACCTAAGCAAGTTTGGTTCAACTTTTGAAAATCAATTAATGTAATCCACCACATCAACATGTTAAAGAAGAAAATACATACGATCATAATAATAGATACAGAAAACTAATTTGACAAAATCCAATACCTATTCAGGATTAAAAAAAAATTCTCAGCAGGGGAACTTCTACAACTTAATAAAGACATATACCAAAAGACCTACAGTCAACAGTTTACTTAATGATGAGAAACAAGATGCAACATTGTACTGGAAGTCCTTCCTAATGCAATAAGACACTTAGGAAATAAAAGAAATACATATTAGAAAGGAAGAAATAAAACTTTCTTTGTTTGCAGATGATATGATTGTCTATGTAGAAAATCACAAATAATCAACAAAAAACCTGCTGGAACTAATAAGCAATATAGTGAGTTTGCGGATACAAGATTAATGTACAAAAGTCAATTGCTTTCCTATATACCTGCAATGAAAATCTGGAATTTGAAATTAAAAGCACAACACCATACATTAATACCAAAAAATGAAATGCTTAGGCGTAAATCTAACAAAATATATACAAGAGCTATATGAAGAAAACTATAAAATTCTGATGAAATAAATCAAAGAAGATCTGATCATGTGGAGATATATTTTATGTTCATGGATAAGATGACTCAATATTTTTAAGATTTCAATTCTTCCCAAGTTGACATATAGATTCAATAAAATCCCAATATAAATCCGAGCAAGTTTTATGGAAATCAACAAATTGGTTCTAAAGTTTATACGGAAAAGCAGAAAATCCAAAAGTGCCATCACAATATTGGTGAAAGAATAGATAAATAGATCAATGGAACAGAAAAGAGAGCCCCAAAATAGACTCATACAAATATATTCAACTGATCTTTGACAAAGGACCAATGTACTTCAATGCAGAAAGGATAGCGTTTTTAACAAATGATGCTGGAGCAATTGGACATCTACATACAAAGAAATTAATCTAGATAAAGACTTTATACCTTTCACAAAAATCAAATCCAAATGTATCTTAGACCTAAATGTTAAATGCATAACTATAAAAGTTTTAGAAGATAACAGAGGAGAAAATCTAGGTGATCTTGTGTTTAGCTATGACTTCTTAGATATAACCCCAAAAGCATAATCCATGAAAGGAAAAAAAAAAAAACAAGTTGGACTTTATTAAAATTAGCAACTTGTGTGCTAAAAAGGACACTGTTGTGAAAAGACAGGCCACAGTCTTGTAAAAACTATTTACAAAACACCTATATCTGACAAATGGCTTCTATTTAAAATATACAAATGAACTCTTAAAACACAATAATAAAAACAATTAAGTTAAAAGTTGGGCAAAAGAGTGAACAAAGAAAATATGCATATGGTAAATAAGCACAGAATAAGATGCTCAACACTTTATATCATTAAGGAATTGCAAATTAAAATAACAATGAGATACTGCCATGCTCCTATTAGAATGGCTAAAATCTAAAATAATGAAAATTTCAAATATTGTGGAGGTTTTTAGAGCAACAGGAACTCTCATTCACTGCTGACAGGAATACAAAACGGTGCAGCCACTTTGGAAAACAGATTTTCAGTTTCTTACAAAGCTAAACATAGGCTTGCCATATGATCCAGCAATTGCACTCCTATTTATTTACCCAAATGAGTTGAAAACTTGCATTCATCCACACAAAAACCTACACACAAATGTTTATAGCAGTTTTACTTATAATTCCCAAAAATTGAAAGCAACCTATATGCCCTTCCAAAAGTGATTGGACAAACTGTGGCACATCAATACAAAGGAATATTACTCACAGGGTTAAAAAAGAGCTATTGAGGCACAGAGAAATAATAAATACATATTGCTAAGTGAAAGAAGCCAGTCTGCTACATATTGTATGATTCCAACTATATGACATTGTGGAAAAGACAAGCTTATACACAGTAAAAAGACCAGTGGTTGCCACAGATTGAGGGGAAACAGATGCAGTGGAGGGAAGGGATTAATAGGTAGAGCACAGGACATGTTTAGGGCAGTAAAAATATTCTGTATGGTCCAGTAATTTTAGATAACATGACGTGACGAATTTGTCAAAACCCATGGAATTGTATACACAAAAATTGAACCCTAATGTAAACTATGGTCTTTACTTACAAATAATGTGTGTATGTGTGTTGGGGGGCGGGGGGTGATGAGGATATATGGGAACTCTCTATTTTCTGTGCAATTTTTCTGTAAACATAAAATTGGTCTAAAATAAAATTTATATATTAATAAAGAGCTAGGAAAAATCTATATAAAGAAAGAGAGTTAAAAGACATATCAACAAATTACAATGAATGAACCTTATTTGGACTCTGAATCAAATGAAATGTATTAAATTATATGTTCATAAGTATATGTTTATGCATCCCTAAATCTTGAGGATTTTGTCCCCCTCATTTTTGAAGGGCAGTTTTGCTGGATAAAGAATTTTGGGCAGGCAGTTTTTCTTTTTCAGAATCTTAAATATATCATTGCCTTCTCATCTCCATGTTTTTTTAATGAGAAATTAGCACTTAGTCTTATTGAGGTTCCCTTGTACATAACAAATTGCTTTTCTCTTGATGCTTTCAGAATTCTCTAACTTTGGCATTTGACATTCTGATTAGTACGTGTTTTGGAGTAGGTACACTAGGGTTTGTTCTCTTCGGAGTACGTTTTGCTTCTTGGATAATTGTGTTTATGTCTTTCATAAGAGTTAGGGAATTTTTGGCCATTATTTCCTCAAATATTCTTTCTGACACTTTCCCCTTCTCTTCTCCTTCTTGGACTCTCATGAAGCATATATTTTTACACGTTGTGCTGTCACTCAAGTCCCTAAGATCCTGCTCAATTTTTTTTTCTATTCTTTTCCCTATCTGTTTTTCTGGCTGTGTGATTTTGATTGTCCTATTTTCTAGTTCACTGGTTCTTTCTTCTGTCTGTCCAGATCTGCTGTTGTATGTCTCTAGTGCATTTTTAATCTCCATTACTTTGCCTTTTATCCCCATAATTTCTGTTATGTTTCTTTTTAAAATTTCTAATCTTAATTTTTACTCACATTGTCTTCTGATATCCTTTAGCCCTGTACCCACCATTAGTTTATTTTTATCCATATTTTCCTTCATCTCCTAGAATTAATTTAGAAGATTTGTTTAAACTTCTTTGGTTAGCTGTTCCAAAGTCTCTTCTGAAATTTTAATTTGGTCCCCTGAATGAGCCGTATCTTCCTTGTTTTTAGTGTGGCTTATAAAGGATGGCTGATGTCTGTGCATCTGATTATTTTTCTATGCTAACTAACTCTGATAGCCAGTTTCTCCCTCTTGTTTAGGGTTTTTTGTTGATTGGCTTTATGTAAAGGCTATTCTTTGACTCTTGGTCCAAGTTATACTGGAACTTTAGAGTAGCCCATGTTTAACTGTTCAGATTTTCTCAGGTCTTCTGCACCCAATTTTTACCCTGGATATGGGTACAACTTTTAAGATTCCCCTTTTATGTGCTATTATTTCACCTCCAGGAGAAAACTTCCTTCCCTCTGTTCCTTCTCTGAGCATTCTTATCTGTCCTATTTGTTTTTATGTGGAATTTTCTCCCCAGCACCTATGATTTCTTTAACTTCTCTCCCTCACTCAGTAAACTTTTCAGTTCTATGACCCATCCTGCTTTACAGCAGTTCAGTTATCCATCCTTTTTATTCTGTGAGGCTTTTCTGCCTCCAGTTTCTTCTCCGCTATAGTATTTTGCCACAGGGAGCCAGAAGGGGTAAATCTAAAAAGCTTTTATTGTTTAGGTGATACAGCATTCAGACTGGGCCGAGTGTGTACACCTCTGGCCAAAAGTTCTGCCATGGTCACTATTATTTCCTGGGGGCCTTTTTGTATATAGTCCTCTCTAGACTCTTGTGTTCTACCTTGGGTGGGTTTCTGTGGACTTGAGCTCTGGGCCGAGATTTGTATTCTAATTTGCCACTCTAAGTGGCTTTATGGTCTGCATCTGTGCCAGGAGATCACTGGGCCGTGGTGCTGCTGTGTGACTGTTAAGCCTTGTGGGATTGAGTGAGGGGGAGGGGTCCAGACTGGCGGATCCAGTTGGAAGATCTATTATTTTTTTGTTTTTCTCTTTTTCTTTGATTTAGCATTTGTCAAATCCTTCTCTAGTCTCTTTTGTCCTCCAGAGTTCCATGAAAATGGGATTTGTCCTTTTAATAGTTATTTCTGAGGAGAGACTGTTTCAGGAGATGTCTTTCTTAAACTTCCCTGTTGTTTATTTTTTTTAAGTATGAAATTTCTTGGTTGAATTTGTGTAAAATTAGGTTCAGGCAGTAAGAAACAAGAGATGATCACATTAGAGGTAGAAATAGCTCAAGTTTCAACAAGTATAAAAGAGAAAAAAGATAATTCTAAGTAAAAAAAAAGCTGTACTGAGATTCTGATTTTACACTTAATGATATAAAAATGAAATGTAAATTAATAAAAAGCTGCCTAATGTTAAGTATAACTCTTTCCAGTCCTAAGGATAGATGTGATTCTAAGTGGTAAAGGAAAATTAAGATGTAGTGCCATCCTCTGCTTTTGGTTTTTAAACAAAAATCATATTTTTCTTTCAATATGGCTATAAAATTATAAAAAATTTACAAATAGTTGAACCCAGAGATGGCTACAATTTGCTACAGGGTGAGATGAAATGAAGTGCTGGCTGGATTTTGAAGTGCTTTGTGATTCTTATAGATAAAAGAAGTTGATAGATAAGAGAGCCTGAATTGTGGACCCCAGTGGTTATATTTTTAGGCCCTGCAATATGCCGTTAGTAACTGGGACATTGTAATGTGGCTCTCTCAATATCATTATTCTGAGCACAGAGTGTTGCTAATTACATAAGTAACCAATACATACAGCTTCCTATCTTCTCATGATTTTGTTTTCTTCTTTTGCAAAACACAATCCAGTTACTTGCTGAAATACAACTCTTTTTTCACAGAAGAAACCAAATTGTCAGCTAAAGCTCGCTGGGATCATTAAATCTTCCCAGATGCTTAGAAAAGAGACATGCCATAAAATTAATGAAAGTATATGAGTTTGAATAATGGGGGTGCATTTTTATTATTTTGCTTTAAATGGAGCAATGTGGACTTGAAAGATCAACTCTGTTGTGGAACAGTGGTGTGGGGCAAGTAGTAGTATCTTGGAAATTCTTAAATACACATACAAACAATTCTAATTTTCCCTCAAATTGGTCACTCACAGAGAAGTACCATAAGAGGCAAGTTGTAGAATTTATGGAATTGAACTGAAAATAAAAGTTACCTAAGGATAACAGAAGAAAACCTTAATAGTTTATAAGTAAGATGTTCTGAGAAGCATTCAGTGGGTGATAAAAATGCTACTAAGATTTTATGTTTATGTCAGTCTTCTAGATCATTTCTCTTTTTATTCTTTTTACCAAATCAAAAGTCTTACCCCAATTGTTTACCTTCTTATGAGTATAGTTTATTACAGTGGTTCCAAACTTGAATGTAGACAAGATGTACCAGGGAAGTTTAAAAATTGCAATTTCCTGGACTTCCTTCCTAGTGAATCTAATTCAGAAGTTCAGATTCATGGGGTCCCAGAATCTGAAGTTTTACTAAGCACCCTGGTGTTACTGACATAGGTGTTTTTGACCAACAATTAGAAAGACAAGGGTGAAATAAAAGCTGCCAGGATATATGGCTAGAAACTTTGAGCTGCTTAAATAATAACTATGAAAGTAAAAGTAAATAATACTAGGCATGAAGTTGATATTAAAAATCTATGTGTTGCTGAAGAGTAGCTTTCAAAAGGAGTGTAAGGTGGTGTTATTTTAACTAGATTATAATCAGACTCTGTGGCCCATTATCTCAAGAAAACAGAGTTATTACTTACGTTCCACACACCACTACAGGGTTCAATAATGGGCAGCTTGGTGTGGTTTAAGAATAATATAATGTTGCAATTAAGAGCATGGGCTTCAGACTTAAGTTTTCACATTCCCAGTGCTATTGATGATCTGTGTACCTTTGAAAAATTCATTTAATTTCTTAGCATCAGTTTCTTTATCCTTGAAATAGGAATAATAATGTCAATGTCTACTTTATGGGACTGTCAGAATGCTTAGATTAGAAAATTATTATAAAGTGGTTACCACTGTTCCTGGAATATTACAGGTACTTGAATAAATAATGAAAAAAATGACTATTTTTTTGATATTCCTAATACAAAGATTTTGTTGTCAAAAGGAACGCAATGGCACCTAGGGCATCAGGATTCTTGTATAAGCCTAGAAAACCTGAGATTTGAATATTTCATGCTTGCATTCATTTCAATGAAGGCAGAAAATATGGAACAGCCATAATTTTTCTGTTTGTTCATTAGACTTACCATCTTGAAAACTGTCAGAAATAATGGTTGTCACATCTAGTTGCTGTGGTTATACATACATATGTACAGAGACTTGAAGAATTATTTTAATAATTTGGGGAAGGTTAGAAAGTTGCAAATGCTGTAAGAAAAAGGAGGCATACAAATTACTGGGCCTGGAATTGTGGCATATCAATACAAATCCAGCATTCCTGGGGTGGGGCAGATTTTCTCCCCTGGGGCTATACATGCTTCCTAGGTCCTGGAGAAGTACCCTAAACAAGGCTAGATTCTATGCCCATGACCTCCAGAGAGCTATTCTGGATTCTCTAGTCCTCGTTGAGGAACCACTCTCTTAAATGTAACAACCTTATTGTCAGTACCATTTAATCATATAACACATGTAAAAATATTGTATCAGTGTCTAGTATAGAGTAATTGCTCAGAAAATATTTGCCATTATCATTAGTACTTTGAATTCTTATTTCAATTTCTAGCTATTAAACTTGTGTCCTAAAGATCACTGTCAATTCTAATTCTGGCACTGAATTATATCAGTCTGCCAAAGCACTGTTGAGTGAATATTGCATGTCAATTTGAATGGTACCATATTTAACTTTATCTTATTTCAGCACTTTAAATAAGTCACTCCATTGTCTTCTGACTCAGATGCCTTCTCATGAGACATATGCTCTAATTTTTGCTTTTATTCCCCTGTATAAAATATTTCTTTACTTTTTCTGTTAATCTTCAAGTTTTTCACTTTATCTTTGGTTTTCAGCAATTTGAGTATATATCTAGATGCGCATGTGTGTTTGTTTCTGCTTTTGTTTTGGTATTTATTCTGCTCGGTGTTCTCTGAACTCTTCAATCTGTGGTTTGCCTTTCATTGTTTTTGGAAAATTCCTGGGCATTGTCTCTTCAAATATATGTTCTACCTTGTTATGGCTCTCCTATTCTGGGATTCCAATTACGTATATGTTAGACCATTTTCTATTGTTCCACAGATGTGGACATTATGTACATTTGTTTTTCACTCTTTATTTCTCTTTGAGTTTCAGCTTGGGTAATTTCTTCAAATTACACAATCTTTAGTTGGGAACCTGTCTTCAAGTCCACTGATTCTTTCCTCAGATGTGTTGAATCAACTGACAAACCTTAAGGCATTTTCCATCTCTGTTACCATATTTACTCTTTAGAGCAATTTCATTTGGTTCTTTTTTATGGTTTCCATCTCTTTTCTGAAATTCTTCATGTGCTCACATTGGTTGTCCAAGTTTTCCACTAAAATCTTTTGCATGAATTTGAAATCCTGTGAATACTCCAAAATTTGGTTCTTATCAGAGTCTGGTTCTAATGTTGTTGTTATTGTTGTTTTGTCTTTTGACAACGGATTTTTTTTCTTGCTTTCTCTTGTGTCTTGAAAATCATTTGTAGAAGTGACCTGAGGCAAATAGTATTGATGCCTAATAATGAACATTCTTCTTCTGATGCTGCTAGACCTTCAGTGTTGAGTCACTTGTCAGGAGTTGAACTGGGTTTGGATTGTTGTGTTGCCATAGTTACTCGGAGTATATTCCCTACCTCAAATTCCTTGCCTTACCTTACATCGAAGTTAGTTTGCCAGAGGATTTTTGTTAATATTCCTCTTTTGCCCTCAGCTTTAGTTTTTTACCTATGAATTTACACATCTCAGAAAAGGTCTCTCTCTAGTATTTGCCCTTCTTTCAGCAGTGCACTGTTTTAACTTTTCATTTGAGTGCTCTGTAGCCTACCTTTGAGATTCAGAGGGGGTTTCCTGTTGTTTTTGGCCAGGTGTTTTATCTTTCAGTCAGTGGTGGGCTTTTCAGTGTCACTGCCTCTCCTGATACAGTAAGAGATCTCTGATAGTCTGGGTCCAGGTTGATTTTTCTGCCCTGTCCCCAGGTGTAGAGCTTTTTCTCCTTTTCTTTTCCCTTTCCCCAGTCACAATGGATCTTCACTTGTGTCCCGGTGGTCACAGGTTTTGCTGACTTTCCTCCAGTGGTTTAAGGCTTTGGTTCATAGAGGTCAAGGATCCAGGCAAGTCTTCATGTCTGTCCAGCAGGGGTGGATACTACTATCCATGAGGCTTGAAGCTCATGGGAGATTTCTTTCAATCAATTTCCTTGATTATGCTCTTTCTTTAAGCACCCTGTGGAGATTGGTGAAGAACCTGTGAGTGGATGCAACTTCCCTTTTTGTCTGCAGTTCCTGGGGCTTTTAACCTCTTATAACAGTCCACTTAGCCTTAGCAATTTCTTAGAAATTTTAACTGAAATTTTCCTACCTGCTTGTATGCCACCTCTCTTTTCTGCCTATGCTCTGCCCCAGGTATGCTAGTGTTCACATCTCCTTGTAAGTGCCTGTTTGTACTTAGATTTCAGACTAGTTGGTTGCCTTGCAAACTCAGCTCTCTGATGGGTTCAAGGTAAGTTGTGCTTTTATAAATTATCCCACTTTTTCTTATTGTTAGTATGGAAGCAACAATCTTTCAGCTTCTGACAACTTAGGCAGAAGCCAGCTTTCCAATTTAACTATAAAATATGTGCTTGAGGTTTTTCTAAGTAGCTATCCTCATCTGAAACACTATCAATCCAGTACTTGCAACAAATAATATATGATTAAAGTTTCTCTGTTGCAAATGGGTTCAGCTTTTTTACATGGACTAACTAGAGGGTTTGCTTATTTGCATATTTCTAATTACTAAAGCCTTTAAACACAGTTGATCTTATTTTAATCTTCACTGAAATTTGTATTTTAAAAGCTTGCTAAAATACTGTTAATTGTTTAATGTTCAGAACTTTTACAAATAACAGAGTTCATCTACTAGAGAAATTATGTTTTTAGCTGCTGTTTCTCCTTTCCTCTGGTTCTAATGTCCCTAAGCTATAGTTAATTTCATGTGTCAACTTGATCAGGTTTTAAAGTCCTGTTGTTTGGTCAACTAAGCACTGGCCTGCTTGTTACTGTGAGGACATTTTGTGGACTTAAATCATCAGTAAGTTGATTGAATCTATGACTGATTACATTCACAATCAACCAAGGAGAGGGCCTTCAAAAATGAGAGAAGTCTTGTCCACTCATTGAAGGCTTTCAAAGGAGAAATGAAGACTTCAGCGGTCAGAAGAGAGAATTTCCATCTTTGTTTCAGCCAGCCACCTTATCCTGAGGAGTTCATCAAAAATCTTCATTGGAGTTCCCAGCTTATGGCTTGCCTATGGAATTTGGTCTTGTGCATCCCCACAGCACCATGAGACAAGTCTTATATAAAAAAAAATCCCATAATATTTACAGATATCCCCTGTTGGTTCTGTATCCTAAGAGAATCCTGACTAATACAGCTTTGGTACCAGGAATTTTTCTTGAGAAAAAGAATCTTAAGGATTAGATTTCTGAATTGGTTAATGGGTTTTTGGAATGGGTTCTCTAATATGATTAGATTCAAAGGCACTAATGACTCTATTTCCAATAATCGAGATGGAACTAATAGTCCATGCATGAGTTGGCAATAGAGATATGCAAAAATATCACCACCGGATACAGCTACTCCAATGCTTATAAGAAGGAGGGCTCTGCATGAGAGTATTTTTGACACCTTAACAGAGTTTGGTCAAGTTAAAAGGTATTATGATGTTGACTTGTTCCTAATTATGCTGGATATAGTTATAAAAGAAAGGTATGAGCTGAAGACTTCCAATTTGCAACTTAAGAGCCTCATAAAGGATATGAATGTTTCTGTGTGCCCTGAGACATAATCTTATTTCGTGTAGCTGCAGACTTGGTATTTCTGAAAAATAGATCCATAGTCTCATTGTGCAAGTGGCTGAATTACAACATAAACTAAATTCCCAACCTTGCAGAGTGTCTGCCCTTAAAGTGAGGGCACCAAGTGTAAAGGAATGGGGTACTGAAAATTGGAATGGGGACATATGGTTTGATAATGATGTCAGTGGGGGCATTGAAACCCTAGATTCTGCTGAATCTCTGCCAAATAAACTTATAAGGTCTGTTCTGAGGTACCAGCAACCACACCTCCAGTCTGCTCTTAGGAACCAGCCTCCCACCAACTTCCAATCTGTCATGAGGAATATTCCACCCAATTTCCATGTAAAGAGATTAATCCTGCTATGCCTAATAAACTGTAATCATCTCCCCTGAGCAAACATCCTCACTCCTCTGTTTGAAGAGATTAATCTTGTTTCACCAGATGAAACTGGAATGGAATGCCCTGAGGTAACTGGCTTGCAAGACACTTCTAATTGTTCTCATGACCCATCCCTACCAACTCTCTTTTCTTCCAGACCTGTAACTAGACCAAAGTCCCAATAGACCTCAAAAGATGAGGTGCAAAGTATGACTCTTGAGTTGTTGTGCTGTACTCCAAAAGAAAAACATGATCTTTCCAATTTATGTAGACAAAAATCAATGGAATATGTGTGGGGATGGATATTAAAGGTGCTGGATAATGGTTGAAAGAAAGTAAAGCTGGATCAGTCTGTATTTATTGATATGAGCCCACTAAGCAGAAATTCTGAATTCAGTGTTGTAGTTCAAGAGGTTAAAAAGGGCTCTAACAGTATGTTTGGGTGGTTGGCTGAAACATGGACCAAAAGCTGGCCTTCAATACCTGAGGTTTAAATGCCAGAACTACCCTGGAATAAAGTAGATGTGGAGATACAAAGGTTTATAGAGCTTGGAATGCTAGAGTGGATTTATCATGTAAGACATGCTTACCTGCTGCAGGAATATCCAGCAGACACAACTTTCAGCAGGACTGTGAGGAATATATTTGTGTGACTAATTCCATCTTTCCCTGAAGAGCTCTGTGATCACTCTTCTCCGTAGGTCTGATAATAATGTGGGATCTTCTGTCACTGAACTTGGTTCCTTCAACACAAGGGGATGATCAGATCCAAGTTTGGCAGAAGCCACAAGGAGGCACTTAATTGTTAAAGACATGGTGGGCATGGCTACTATAATGAACAGCAGACTCAAAGCAGCAATCAACATAGTCTGACTCACAAAGACCTGTGGCACTGGCTGGTAGATCATGGGATATCTACAAGTAAAATAGATGTGCAGCCCCCTAAATTCTTAATTGAGCTGCATAAGCAGAAGTGGTCTAGATCAAGTGAACCAAAGTCTAACCTAAATTATAAAACAGAGTGTTGCTGACCCTTAATTCCCAGACTTGAGACAGTTTACAGACCCAGATCCCCTTGAATGAAGGGAAGGCTGGGTTCTTTTGGGAAAGGACTGCTACACTGCCAAAAATTTATACTGCTAATACTCCTTCCAGCCTTCTCAGAAGAAATCTATGGCCTTTCACCTGAGTAACTGTGCATTGGGATAAAAGGAAATGATCAGACATTTGTGGGATTATTAGACATTGACTTGGATATGACAATAATTCCAGGAGACCCAAAATGTCACTGTGGTCCACCAGGCAGAGTAAGGACTTATGGAGGGCAGGTGATCAATGGGATTTTACCTCAGCCCATCTCACAGTGGGTTCAATGTGTCCCTGGATCCATATTGTGGTTATTGTACTAGTTCTGGAATGCATAATTGGAATAAACATACTCAACAACTGGCAGAATTTTTCCCTGACTTGTGGAGTGAGGGCTGCTATGGTAGGAAAGGCCAAGTGAAAGCCATTAGAACTACCCTTGCCTAGCAAAATAGTAAATCAAATTAAAAGTAATACTGCATACCTGGAGGGATTGCAAAGATTAGTGAAACCAAGGAACTGCAGGATGCAGGGGTGGTGATTCCCACCACATTCCCATTAAACTCTCCTGTTTGGTTTGTGCAGAAAACAGATGGATCTTGGAAGATGACACTGGATTACTGTAAACTTAAATTGCAACTGCTGTTCCTGATGTGGTATCATTGCTTGAGTAAATCAACATACCCCCTGGTACCTGCTAAGCAGCTATTGATCTGGCAAATCCATTTTTCTCAATTGCTGTTAGTAAGGACCATTAGAAACAGTTTGCTTTCAGCTGACAAGGCCAGCAAGACATCTTTACTGCCCGACCTCAGGGATATATCAACTTTCCTGCCCTACATCATAATCTAGTCTGCAGGGAACTTGACCATCTCTCCCTCCCACAGGACATCACAATGGTCCACTATATTGATGATATGCTAATTGGACCTAGTTTGCAAGAAGTAGAAACTAGTCTTATTGGTAAGGCATTTGTGCATCAGAGGGTGGGAGATAAATCCAACAAAATTACAAGGACTTTCCATTGCAGTAAAATCTCTAGGGTTCCAGTGATTTGGAAC
>JAQZBX010068556.1:0-15753 GCA_029593785.1 Cabassous unicinctus | reverse complement strand
TTTTTTTTAATCAAACAAAATGTTACACAATATATTTGGTTCATAGTAACACATTCATACAGTATTTGTCCTTTTGTGTCTGGCTTGCTTCACTCAACATAATGTCCTCCTGGTTAATCTATGTTGTCATACACTTTACGACTTCATTTCTTCTTACAGCTGCATAATATTCCATCGTGTGAATACACCACAGTTTGTTTATCCATTCGTCTGTTGCTGGACACCTGGGTTGTTTCCATCTTTTGGCAATGGTGAATAATGTTGCTATGAACATTGGTGTGCAGATGTCTGTTCGTGTCACTGCTCTCAGTTCTTCTGGGTATATACCCAGTAGTGGTATTGCAGGGTCACATGGCAAGTCTATATTCAACTTCTTTAGGAACTGCCAAACAGTCCTCTATAGTGGCTGTACCATTCTGCATTCCCACCAACAGTGAAGAAGTGTTCCTATCTCTCCACATCCTCTTCAACACTTGTAGTTCTCTGTCTTTAATAGTGGCCATTCTGACAGGTATGAAATGATATCTCATTGTAGTTTTGATTTGCATTTCCCTAATCATGAGTGATGTTGCACATTTCTTCATGTGTTTTTTTTGCCATTCGTATTTCTTCTCTGGAGAAATGTCTATTCAAGTCTTTTGCCCATTTTTTAATTGGGTCATTTGTCTTTTTATTGTTGAGTTATAACGTCTCTTTATATATCCTGGATATTAAACCCTTATCAGATATGTGATTTCCAAATATTTTTTCCCATTAAGTTGTCTGCCTTTTCACCCTTCTGACAAAGTCCTGTGAGGTGCAAAAGTGTTTAATTTTGAGGAGGTCCCATTTATCTATTTTTTCTTTTGTTGCACGTGCTTTGGGTATAAGATCCAAGAAACCACCACCTACTACAAGGTCTTGAAGATGTTTCCCTACATTTTCTTCTAGTAGTTTTATGGTCCTGGCTTTTATATTTAGATCTTTGATCCATTTTGAGTTGATTCTTGTATAGGGGGTGAGGTAGGGGTCCTCTTTCTGAATTGAACCATTAAAAAATGTACAAATGGTTCAATTCAGTTCCCTTAAACAAAAGAATGGTGAGCATTGCTCCTCCCTCCTCAGACCAGGAATTATAAAGCCAGCAATTCAGCTTCCCAACATATGTATACAACACAAGGACCAGGAGAACACACCCTTAAATACCTCATTTGTGAAAAGACCAGGTATTGTAATAGGAGCATAAAAGGACTGTCAGGACTAGTTGGAAATATGTTGCAGTCTGTATAAAGTCATATAAAATCATCAGAGAATGTGCCTTAGCAAAGCTGTATGCTGACAGACCTGATTTGCTTTGGAAACAGATGCCTTCTGAAAGTTTTATTCACTGTATATACCTGTGTGTATGTTTAGAGAAATAGTTTTATTGTTTTTCTCCTACTCCTATTCCATATAAGGCTTTTCTCTTACCCACTATAACTTTTCTCAGGAGCTAGAGTATTGAAAGAGTTCAATACTGCTGTGAAGCCATTTGAAAACCTCCCGGTGCTCTTGGGGCCACAGTCCCAGAGTCCATCCCCGAAGGAGCCAGTTAGCTTTGCATTGCTTTGCAGCCAGTCTGGTGTTTTTCAGAGTATAGTCTGTGGACCACCTGCATCAGAATCACCCGGGATTTTGTTTTAAAGCACATTCCTGAGTCCATACCTCAGACTTCCTAGATAGAAGCCTCTGTGGGCATGGCCTGGGAATCGCCTTGTAACAAGCTCCTCCTGTGACCGTCAGATCTCCTGCCACCTCTGTTGTGGCCTTTGCCCCTGGGCCCCACTCAGCTGTCCTAGTGGCTGTCCTGAGCTCCTTGTGCTTCAGAGGAGGCTCCGGGGCTCTGGGTGGCATGATGGGGCCCACAGATGAGACTTAGAGCCCTTTCCTCAGCCTCTGTTCTTCAATCAGAAACCTGGGCAGCTCCACATTTGTGAATTTTATATATTTGGATAGAAAGCTTATGATTTCAACAGGAAAAAAAGCTCTTGATGCCAAACAAACAAACAAAAGAAATTAAAAAACCATTGTCTTTGATTACAAGAGTTAGAATCATTTAAAAAATGTTTTTTGAGGTACCGGGCCTGGGGATTGAACCCAGGACATTGTATGTGGGAAACTGGTGCTCAATCACTGAGCTACACTGGCTCCTAAGAGTTAGAACCATTTAATAGCTAAAACTGGGGGGTTGCAAACTCAAATGCTTACAGGCAACTTAGGTGAGATGGTGAAGACAGCCAGTGAGTTGTGGGGAGAATGCTAGGGAGCATGGCCACATCTAAAGGGGGAAGCCAGTTATTGCCATAGGAAAATGTAGACCTAGTGTGGCCAGATCTGGTTTTTCAAGAGATGCTAGAAAAGGGAAATTTGGTGTGGAGGTGGATTTTTATGTGACATATGATATTTCTTTGTGAGAGGTAGTATAGCACAGTGGCTAACAGCATGAAATCCAGAGCCCAACTGCTGAGTTTGAATCCTGGTTCTTCCCCTTATTAGCTGTGTGGCCTTAGGCAAGTCACTTAACCTCTCTGGCTCAGTTTCCTGATCTGTACAATGTGGATGATAATAGTTCCTGTCTCTTAGGATTGTTATGAGGATTAAATGAGTTAGTACATGTAAAGTGCTTAAAACAGTGCTAGACACCAGCAAGTGGCCCTGTTTAGCTATTTATCCTGGTTTCCATAACACTGTAGGTCTTATAAGACTCTCTTTCAGGCTAACAATTGGGAACTGCTGGCTTAAACCCATTTTTTCTGTAGATGGAGCATAAGTAGGATGACCATATAATTTGTCTTCTAAACCGGGATAGTTTGGCATGAGAAAGGAAGCTCTATTACTAATTTGGTTGGGACAACAGGTGTGCATCAGACTGTCCCAGACAAACTGTTCTCCCTAGTCTTGAGTGCCATCTTTGTATGTGAGAAACCAAGTGGCTTATGTCTATAAACTGCTCCATAAGTGCCAGATCTTGGATATGTGCTTTATTTATTTATTTTTTTAGATGTATTTATTTATTTATTTCTACCCCTCCCCCCCTCATTGTTTTGCACTCACTGTCTGCTCTCTGTGTGTTCTTCTGTGTCTGCTTGTCTTCTCTTTAGGCAGCACTGGGAACTGATCCTGGGACCTTCTGGAGTGGGAGAGAGGCGCTCAATCTCTTGCACCACCTCAGCTCCTTGGTCTGCTGCATCTCTTATTGTTTCACCTCTGTGTCTCTTTTTGTTGTGTCATCTTGCTGTGCCAGCTCTCCGTGCGGGCCAGCACTCCAGCACGGGCCAGCATTCTGCGCAGGCCAGCACTCCGCATGGGCCAGCTCTCCACTTGGGCCAGCTTGCTGTGCGGGCCAGCTTACCTTTCACCAGGAGGCCCCAGGAATCGAACCCTGGACCCTCCTATATGGTAGACAGGAGCCCAATCACTTGAGCCACATCCATTTCCTGACATGTGCTTTATATGGGGTATCTCGTATAATCTTCACAGCAACCCTGGGAGGTAGATATTAAAAAAAAAAAAAATCTTTTTTTTTAAGATTTATTTTATTTATTTATCCCCCCCCCTTCGTTGTTTGCACTCGCTGTCTGCTCTCTGTGTCTGCTCCTCTTCTTTCTAGGAGGCACCAGGGACCGAACCCAGAACCTCCCATGTGAGAGAGAGGTGCTCAATTGCTTGAGCCACCCCTCTCCCTGCTTTGTTGTGTCTCACATTGTGTTTCCTCGTTGTGTGTGTTCCTCATTGTGTCTCCTCGTTGCGTCATCTTGTTGCATCAGCTCGGTGCGCCAGCCCATCGGGTCAGTTTGCAGTTTGCTGTCTTGCTCGTCTTCTTTAGGAGGCACCAGGAACCGGACCCAGGACCTCCCATGTGGTAGGCAGGTTCCCAACTGCTTGAGCCACATCTACTTCCCTACCCTCTTTTTACTAATGAGGAAACCAAGGCACAGAGAGGTTAAAGACCTTATCTAAAGCCACATCATGTTAAAGCCAGACTGATTCCAGAGCCTGTGCGCTGCTTTGTACCATTATTTCTAGTAGGTGAAAGTCACTGGTAAGAATGTTGAATCCCACTTTCAAAAGAAGCATCAAGACCCCGGATGGTGGGACTCTTAGCTCAGGCCACTGCCTGGCACTGCAGGGCTGTGCTTGGGTGCAGGAGAACCCATCCTGCCTTCATTGCTGCCACAAGGCTGATATGTCACATCATCAGTGAGTGTAACAAGGAGCTGTGGACATGGGACTCAATACCACATTGGTGCCAAGTGCATTTCATCAGGTCCTGCAGCCAGTTTATGCATCAATGTGAGATGCAGGTGGTGAAAGAGGATCCCTCTCAGCTGCCTAAACCTTATACCTCCATGGCTAGTATGTCACCTCAGAACCACAGAGGTCTTGGCTAAAAGGACGGCTGAGGCACGGTCTGAGGGAGCCCTCTGAGCCAAGACGAAGACCCAATAAGGGGTGGCCTGCTCATAGCTACAGCTTTTCAGAGCTCTAGGCATCACTCTTTAAGCAAGTGTGAAGGAGAAAGATCTGCTATTGTGAAAAGTGTTGAGGGTGAGATTAAAAGAAGAGTGTGCCCTTTGAACTCTCTAAATGTGACATTTCAGCACAGATACACCTGGGAGTACTCCAACGGCAATAAAGAAAATTTATTTTCATAAAAACTGAGAGAAAGTGATTTCTAAAATAGTCTCTTCAAACAAGGATGGCAGAACGTCAATTGTTGGAGTGAGATAACAGATACATGGATGGTTATTATACTCTCCTCCCTTGAAAAGAAGTTCAAAATGTTCAGAAATTAGTTTTAGAGAAAAAAGAATACTTCAGCTCAGTTACTTATACACCAGTGTTCATAGCAGTATTAGTCATGATAGCTAAAAGGCAGAAACAACTCGTGTTCATCAAGAGATGAATGGCTAAGCAACACGTGGTATATACAGGCAATGGAATAGTATTTAGCCATAAAAAGGAATGAATTGCTGATACATTCACAATGTGGATGAACCTTGAAAACACTATGCTAACTGAAATCACCCAGACACAAAAGGGCAAAATTGTGTCTGAAATATCTAGAGTAGGCAAATTCATAGAGAGAAAGTAGATTAGAGGTTACCAGGGGCAGAAGAGGTGTGTGGGGGGATGAGGAGCTATTGGTAATGGATGCAGAGTATTTTGGAAATAGATAGTGATGATGATTGCACAACATTGTGAATGTAATTAATACCACTGAACTGTATACTTAAAAATGGTTAAAATGGCAAATTTTATGTTGTGTGTGTGTGTGTGTATAAATATATGTATATAAAGCCATAATTTTAAAAAAAAGAATACTCCAGCATAAAAGTGAATACAAAATGCTTTGAGTCTCAGTTGGCCTTGCCACCTAGGAGGGTTAGCAGCTATGAGGACCACGTGGCAGCAGTCAGAGTGGCTGGCCGAGGGTTGGCAGGAAACCCCAGGCTCTGAAAGGTGTTCTGCCATTCCATTCTAATTTTGGTAATGGCACATATTAAAGGAATATATAATATGAAAATCTCGAGGGAAAAAATGTTTGCCACGTTGTCAGTGACACAAAGTGATTATCTGGCTCTTGACCTAAATGGAAACGCCCAGCAGAAAGGTAGGACCGGATATATTCGCTTCATGATACTCTGTTGATTTCACCATCTGCAAAATAGGATGATACATTTTTTATCATCAGATGGAGTTAGAGAATACCAGATGATTTTTGCAAAAGGCCAAGAACATGTGTGGGGAAGCGGGTGTGGCTCAGTGGATAGAGCCCCCGTTTACCATATGGGAGGCCTGGGTTCGCGTCCCGAGGCCTCCTTGTGAGGGCACGCCGGCCTGAGCGGTGCGGTGGGCTGATGCAGCAACCTCACTGGCAGGAAGCGGGTGTGGCTCAATGGATAGAGCTCCCGTTTACCATATGAGAGGCCCCGGGTTCGCTTCCCGGTGCCTCCTTGTGAGGGCAGGCCGGCTCGCGCGGCGCCGTAGGCTGATGCGGCAAGACCTCACAGCAAGGGGGAGATAAGCAGACACAGAGAAGACACGCAGCGAATGGACACAGCAGCACAAGCAGCAAGGGGGGGATAAATAAAATAAAATAAATAAATCTTTAAAACAACAACAACAACAACAAAAAAACATGTGTGATCATTTCCCATGAAAATCCTATGCCTTCTTCTCATCTACCAAACATATTAGCTATAAATGGTCCTCCTGAAGGTCAATCTGGGAAACTTGTCAAGAATCCAAGGCTTTCCCATTCAGTATTTTATTTTATTTATTTATTTATTTATTTTTAAAGATTTATTTATTTATTTATTTATCCCCCCCTTGCTGCTTGTATTTGCTGTGTCCATTCGCTGTGTGTTTTCTCCGTGTCTGCTTATCTCCGCCTTGCTGTGAGGTCTTGCTGCATCAGCCCACCGGGCCGCGCGGGCCAGCCTGCCCTCACAAGGAGGCCCCAGGAAGTGAACCCGGGGCCTCCCATATGGTAAACGGGAGCTCTAGCCATTGAGCCACACCCGCTTCCCCAGTATTTTATTTTATTCTTGAAAAAATAAAACGCTTTCAGTAATTGCATTAGAGTTCTTTCTAACGCTGGCAAAGAAACCAACTCTGGCTAGCTTAAGCAAACGGAATTTATTGGTAGGGTCCTGGGCAGCTTGTGGACTCAGGAACTGTTAAACACTCACAGCTTGGGAATGCAAGGAGCGGGGCCTTTTGGCAGCTGAAGTTTTTGTGCCTTCTCTGGCACAGCCCCTGGCTCCCGTCTCTGGTCTCCTAATTCCAGATTCCAGATTCCTGGGGAGAGAGAACCTGATTAGCCCGTCCACAGTGGGTGTTGAAGCGGGGAGGGTTATAAAGCACTGACCTGATCACTGGGACCACCACCTATGTCTTAAGCCCCCCAACGCACACACCTGTACACCAAGGGGAATTCCTTTTGTGCTGGGCAACGCCCCCCCCCCGCCCAACCATAATATTAGTTTATGTTATGCTGTTATCTCCCTCAGAGCAGCTGTTTGAAGATCAAGGGACTCCTCTAGGAGTCGCCAAGGACTCTTTGATTTGGGAAAGGCCTGGCTCTAATTGATGCCTGAGTGGGAACAGAACCAACGCAGCCTCTCAGGCCTGAGCAGAGATGTTTGATCACAATGATTAAACCCAGGAGCAGAAGAGAGTCTGGCATCCTTGGCCTGAGCACATGAATGAATGTCTGTTGAGGGTGGTCCTTTCACTTGGGAGCCTTGGGGGCGTTTTTGTCCCATGGGTTGTAAATCTTGAATTTTCCTTGGGATCCTCAAATGAATGTAACCCCGCCTCTCTTTCAAAGGGAATGTATACTGAAAGCATCTCTGTCATGACCCCTCAATCCCAGGAAGCAGAAAGAACAGAGGAGGGAAGGCTGCCCTAAGAAAAGGAGAGACCCAGGTTCTCAAACATGAACTCTCCTGTGTCCCTCTCCCTTTACTGCCCAGCACCAGGCTGGAGGCTCCTTCCCTCCCATACTTTAATCAGGAAAGTAGAATTTCAGCTGAGAATGTGAGAGAATGGGAAGGAGAGAAGGAATCGCTCAGTTCCCTGGTAAATATCAAGCCAGAGTCCTGGCCAAAGGGTGACGGTTCAGTTGCCAGAGAAAAAGCCAAATCTGCAGAGATGAGGTGGGTGAGGGCTGGGCTAGAGCTGGGAAAGCAAGACCTGAGCCTGCCCAGCCTCAGGGAGGACCCAGCCTGGGATATTGTGCCTCTAGCTTCTTTATAATGCATAAATATTGCCCCAGGGCAAGGCAGGGTGGAGAAGGAAGCAGCTGACTCCTACTGGGCCATGGCATGAGGATTTGATGCGTGGCTTTATTCTGCTTCTGCATAGTCTGTTTGGTGGTGTGGGATAGTAGCACGTGGCGGTGCCCTGTCCGGGGGCAGAATGGGAGCTGAAATCCAACCCCCACTCCACTTGCCAAGCCATGAGCTGGCAAAGCTGCAAAGAGATGCCGTATAGGCTGTAGGCTCATGAGGAACTGCTTAGGCTTCAGCCTGGAGTTGGTCCCTGATGAGGCTCCAGGTACAAGAACTGCCGTCGCTTTGCTTGGGCTGTTTGGAATAAGGTTCCAGATTTGCTGAGCTCCTCAGGCCTGAATGACACATTATTGGCAGCAAGATAAAATTTTTAAAAATGTGTCTTAAGCCTCTCTTCCCCTCTCTATTTCTTTAACATTAAAGAAATCAAGTAAGTTGATACCTGTGAATGTCATTTACAATCAGTGGCATCCTCGAGAGTCGGTGAGCTATTCTGGGGTGGGAAGGAACATTTTGTTACCATTGACATGGTGTGAGCTTATATGAGAAAGCACATTCCGTGGCGCTGCCGGGACCTGGTACTGAGAGAAAAGAGGCCTCAGGGAGAGAAGAGTGAAAACAGGGTTAAGGGCAGGAATTCCTCAGGAAGAATGCCAGCAGTCCTGCTGCCCCTCACTGAATACCCTACACAGGGGAGAAAAACTGGACTTCCACTCCCTTAGCACAGAGGACAGCAGCCGTGGGCTCTTCACTCACCCCATAAGGTTATGGTTGTGATGCCGAGGGTTGCTGTGAAAATCTTCACTGGTCTGTTTGCAGTGTCAGCATCGCTTGCTCCACTTGCCTTTGATGTCGTGTTCACAGTTCACTCCATGCCTCCGTCCCCCCCTTCTTCTCTGGTTGAGCAGATGCAGGAGCTGGAGCAGAGGCTGTTGGAGGCAGAGCAGAGAGCAGAGGATGCAGAGACCCAGGTATCCGGGGGAAGGATTGGTGGGAGTGTGCAGGGGAAATGACTGCTGGCCTTTCCTGGGCCTTTTCATAAACACACCTGGACACTGATGAGGCCTTGCAAGGACAAGGAGAACAAGAAGTCATGTGTTATCAGACCTTCTGAAAAAATTAAGGTTCGTGGAGCTTTCTATGGGAATGAAGGAATCTTTGGGTAAAGATTGGTGCAGTGAGTGGGTGGATGTATTGGTTAGAATAGGCTACATTATGATGAGGTAACAAATTAATTCTGAAGTTTCAGCGGTTAATCGCATTTGATTGTCCCTCATGGTGCATATCTGTAAGGGTTAGCCAGGGACTGTGCTTCCCACAGCCATGCAGGGATCCAGGCTCATGGAGGCACCTCTGTCTTATAGCTGGGCTGTCTGGAATACTCAGCCTCTTTAGTTGCCACGGCAGGGAAAGAGAACGCTGGACACTTGCACACCAGCTCTTAAATACTTCAGCCCAGAGGTGACATGCCATTTCCACTCAGAGCCCATTGGCTGGAGCAAGTTACATGGCCCCATCTGACTAAAAGTGGATTGGGTATTTGGTGAGCAGTAAATATCTCTCCCCCAGTGAGGTTGGAACAGTTGCTCTCAAAGGCCCAACTCTACCCTACCATGAGCCCCAAAGTTAAATGCCCAAGACCCAACTGTTTTTCTAGAGTAATGGGCTCCTTTCTGGTCAGTTGCTTCTGTTGCCCAGATGAGGGCCTAGTGAGTGGTCATTTAAGTAATTGGTCCAGACTGCCCTGGGTAAGGGCTGTGCCTGGGGGTCACAGGCCGGGGTGTTGGGCCAGTTCACACCACATCCCCTCCCCTATGAGCCGACTGGTACTTTTCAGGTGGGTGTCATGGAAGAGAAGGTAAAACTGTCCAGTCTGAAAAATGTGGACTCAGTGGGCAGCCTGCACCAGAAGAACCAAGAATTGCTGAAAGCCGTGCAGGGCAAAGATGAACTCATTGGCCAGCTGGAGGCGCAGCTGAAGACGCAGGTAAGCGCTGAAGAGCAGCAGACTGCCAGGCCCTTCTTCAGCATCTTCATCCATTGGTCTCCCACCTTCTTGAGCCTTTCAGTGATGGGGAACTCACTCCCTCATGAGGCTTTTCTTTTATGCATAGATTTAATTATGGAAAGGTCTTTCCCTCTCACATCTGTTCATTAGAAGCCAGACAGGAGATATAGTGGAGAAAGGACCCAGACCCAATTGGAGTCTGAATCCTACCTCTAGCACTTGCTCTTCTATGACAGTAGGAGAATTATTTGTCACTGATTCTCACTTTACACATCCATAAAATAGGGGTTATGATACCTTGTAGGGTTGTTATATATAGTATCAAACACGGGGTAGGTGCTCAGTAAACAGAGCTTTTCCTTTTCCATCCTGGCCTTTTCAGTGTCCTGCCGATGTATGGTACGTGATACTTGGCTGTAGTAAAAAAATGCAAAAAAGACCAGAAGCCTATAAAATGACAAGTAAATTTTTTCCTCTATCCCCAACCCTTCATTTCCACTCCACACTGCTAACCATGGTTCACTATAAACATCTTCTTGTGTTTCGGAGCATAGCATTCCATTTTGTGGCTGTACCATGTTTATTTGACCAACCCCCTGTTGGTGGATATTTAGTTGCTTTGTGTTTCTTCTCTGGCATTTCCCACCTCCTATTATTCACTCAACCAGGGACTACTGTGATTAACTAAAGATCCCCTCTTTATTGCAGAAGCAGATGAGAGCAGAGGAAGCAAAAATTGTTCAAGAGAAAGCTGCGAAGATCAAGGAATGGGTGACACTAAAGTTAGCAGAGGTGACTCACCATGGGAAGCCTGGAAGCCTGGGATGAGATGTGCCTGGGGATGCTCTCATCCCCCAGAGTTTTCCTGCCACTTTCTGTTTGTGATGCCTTGACTGATGCTCATTTTGTTAACCATTTGTCCTTCATTCAATTTAAACGCTGAAATGCTTGGCTTCACTTTCTCTTAGTTTACACATGCAGGGGGCATTGGGCTCACCTGGCCTCACCTTTCCTTCTTTGGACTCCATCTCCAGTTCCCTGTTGGATGCAAGTCCTTTGGGGCAGAATTGATGCCTTATGGCTTATCTCCATGTTCCCACAACCCCAACCCTTGCTAAATGGCACTCCAAAAATGTATGTTGGATTTAAAAGAAAGTGCAACAATGAGTATTTGTCTCATACAAAAGAAGCCAGACATAGAGAAGTATACACTGAATAATCCTTTTTATATGAAATTCAAAAGCAGGCAAAAGTAAAACGATATGTGTAGAGATACATACATAGCTGGTAAAGCAAGGAAGTGAGTACATAACTTTAGAAGAGTGGGTCCCTTTATGGGGGAGGGAGGAGCATGTGATTGGGAAGGGACATGTTGGCAAGGGGGGTTTCCTGGGTTGCTGGAAAATTTCTGTTTCCTAACCAGGGTGGTGGTCACATGAATATTAATTTCAGAAGCGTTTGTTAAGCTGTTCATTAATATGGTGTGCATTTTTCTGTTTATGTGTTATATTTCACAATAAGAAAGGTTATAAATAATTAGAAAAGAAAGTGTAGGGCCTGCTAAATGGAATAGTATCCCAACAAAATCAGTTGGCACAGAGCAGAAGAGGGGGCCAGGGGATTCTGAGAGGGTCAGCATTTGGATTGGTGGGGCACCAACTGTTCTCTTTCAGAGATTTGGGCTTTTAATCTTATTTTAAATTATATTTCTGAAGCTGTAGGTTCAGTATTCTAAATGTTCTTTCCCCTCCCCAGCTTGAGATGGAGAATCAGCATCTGAAAAGCTGTAATCAGCGCCTGGTAGACCAGGTGGGAGCCCTTCAAAATGCACTGGAAGGTAGGCAGGCTGGATACGTGTGTGTGAGTGTGTGTACGTGTGTGTGAGTGTGTGTACGTGTGTTTGAGTGTGTGTACGTGTGTGTGTGTGTGCATGGTGTGGTGTGGGGCTGAATCCTGGGAGCCCTCAAATGCCCTTGACGTTCTCATATATCCGTTTTTGCCCCAACCACAGCTCTTCAGATGGCACCTTCAGAGAAGCTGCTGGTGGCCTCCCAGGAAACCCCAGAGCAGGATTCTTTCACTTCTGGTGAGGACAGTGGTTCCCCAACTCAGGGTGCCTTGAAGGCAGCTGTGCCAGCACCTTCTCCAGGTGCCCTGCAGGACAAGGTTCCTGAAGCAGGAAGCCCCTTGGAGGACTCTCGCCCCAGGTTGGTCCACCCTTGGGAAATAGGAGAGGCCAGGACTCCTCCATCTTACCTGGGAAGAGAGGGCTCTCCTGGCCCACTGTGTGTAAAGCCTCACACTCCCAGATGTGCTTCAGCTTCCTGGGGTGAGGGCCTGGTCAGTGCTCAGGGTGGGCTGCAACCTGTGACGAAGATCTATGGCCCCGGCAGCAGCCTGTCCTTACCCAAGGTGCGGGCTCCTGGCACCTCCTGGGACAGTGTCCAGCTGGCCAAGCGGCACCACAGCCAGCCCCAGGTGCACCATAGGCACTTTGACCACGTGGTGACTGTTGAAATTGGAGCCCTCTCAGCCCTCCACCCCTCTGACCATCCTCAAGAGGATACCCGGGCTGAGCTCCAAGATGAACCAGAGAAGATGGAGATGGAGGAGCTACTTCCAGCAGGGAAGAAGGAGGAACGAGAGAACCCAAAGGCCACCAGAGCTGAGCTGGAGGAAGTAGAGCTGGGAAGCAAACCCCCCACACCGCCCCTGCACCGCTTTCCATCCTGGGTAAGAGGCAACCTCGGGGCTGGGCAGAGCTGGCAAGACGAACACTGCTCATCAAGTGCAGCCATGCGCAGAGCAGGGGACGAGGCTATTATTCTTACAACAGCTCTGGGAAGTGGGTACCAGGAGCCTGCCCATACCATACTAGCGGGGGCAGAGTCGGGATTTGAAATGACACAAGTGGTGGCTGCTATCATTTCCTGAGCACTCACATGTGCCACGCACCAAGCTGGATGGGTACACACATTTTCTCATTTTATATTCATGACTCTTTGAGGGTTACAATGTGGTTACGTGTATAGGTCCCAGAATCAAACTAGGGTTGCATTGCTAACCATGTGCTCATGGACAAGTTACTAACCCTTGTGCCTCAATTTCCCAATGGGGATAATAGTGCCTACTTTAAGGGTTATTGTGAGGAGTGAATGTGTTAATATTTAATAAAAGTGCCTGATTCATAGTAAGTGGGACATAAGGATTGGCTGTTTTTTCTTTTTTTTTTTTTAGGAACCATAAATACTATTTATTGAGGTTTTGCTTAGTGAACTAGCACTGTGCTAAGTATAGTTGAAGCATTCATTGATTCATTCAACAAAACTTTTTTTTTTAATCAGAGAAGTTAAAGGTTTACAAAAAAATCATGTAGGAAGTACAGAGTTCCGTATATCCCCTTCTCACACAGTTTTCCGTTAACATTTGCAGTAGTGTAGTACTTTTGTTACAATTGAAACAATATTATAATTATGCTATCAATGTTAGCTCTTTGTGTACATTAGGGTTTATTTTTTGTCTTGTGCAGTTCTATGTTTTTTTGTGTGTGTGCATATAGTAACTTATATACAATCTAAAATTTCCCTTTTTATCCCTTTTCAGATATTCAGTTCAGTGGTGTTCATTACATTCACAAAGTTGAGACTCCATCACCATCATCCTTTGCCAAAACTTTTCCATCAACCCAAAAGAAATTCTGTACCAATTTCACACTAACTTCCCATTCCCTACCCCCAACCCCAGCCCCTAGTAAACTACGTTCCAGTTTCTGACTTATGAATTTGCATATTCTGCTTATTTCACATGAGATCATACAGTATTTGTCATTTTGTGTCTGGCTTATTTCACTCAATGTGATGTCTTCAAGGTTCATCTATGTTGTCAAATGCATCAGAACTTCCTTCCTTTTTACAGCCAAATAATATTCCATTATATGGCTATGCCATATTTTGTTTACCCATTGATCTGTTGATGGACACTTGGGTTGCTTCTACCTTTTGGCAATTGTGAATAATGCCAATATGAACATTGGTGTGCAGATATCTGTTCGAGTCCCTGTTTTCAGTTCTTTTGGGCAGATACCTAGAAGTGGGATTGCCAGATCATATAGTAGTTCTATGTTTAACTTTCCAAGGAATCACCACTGTTTATCACAGGGACTGCACTGTTTTACATTTCCACCAATAATGAACAAGTGTTCCTATTTTTCCACATCCTCTCCAACACCTATTTTCTGTTTTTTTAAATAGTAGCCTATCTATTAAAGTATGAAATGGTATCTCATTGTGGTTTTGATTTGCATTTCCCTAATCACTAATGGTATTGAGCATCTTTTCATGTTTTTATTGGCATCTTGACAATACTTTCTTTGGAGACATGTCTGTTCATTCTTTTGCCATTTTTAATTGGGTTGTTTCTCTTTTGGTTGTTGAGTTATTGGAGTTCTTTATATATTCTGGATATTAAACTCTTATCAGATATATGGTTTCCCATTATTTTCTCCTATTCTGTAGGTTGTCTTTTTATTTTGTTGATAATGTCCTTTGCACAGAAGTTTTTAATTTTGATGAAGCCCAATTTATCTATTTTTTTCTTTTGTTGCTTATGCTTTTGTTATAAAGTATAATAAGAAGCCGTTGCCTAAAACAAAGTCCTGAAGATGCTTCCCTATGCTTTTTTCTAGGAGTCTTATAGTCTTAGTTCTTGTATTTAGGTCTTTGATCATTTGAGTTAATTTTTGTATATGGTGTGAGGTAGGGGTCCACCTTCATTCTTTTGCATATGGACATCCAGTATTCCCAGTACCATTTGTTGATGAGGCTAGTCTTTCCCAATTGAACGCACTTTGCATTCTTGTTAATGATCAGTAGGCCAAAGGTGTGAGGGCTTATTTCTGAACTCTCAATTTGATTCCATTGTTCTAATTGTCTGTCCTTGGGGTGGTACTATGTTGTTGTTTTTTTAATTAATTAATTTATTTTTTAAACAATTTATTGAAGTATATCATTCATACATAAACATACATAAACTGTAAGTGTTCAATAAACATCGTGAACTTACAAAACAAACACGCATAACATCATGCAGGGCTCCCACACATTACCCCCCCCACAAACACCCTGCATTGTTGTGAAACATTTGTTAACAAATCATGAAAGGGCATCGTCAAAGTATTACTACCAACTACAGTCCATATCTTCCTCCCCTATACATTTTTTTAAATGATTTCTTTATTTACTTTTATCCATTATTATCCCCCCGCTCCCCCATTTTTGCTGTTTCTGTGTCCATTTGCTGGGTGACTCTGTGTCTGTTTCCTGCCCTCTCTTCTCATCCTTCTCCTCCTGTCTACACTGGGATTTGATACTCGGAAACTCTGATGTGGGAGAGAGGCGTCTTACTGCCTGTGCCACCTTAGTTCCTGGTTTTTCGGTGCATCTCGTCTTGGCTGTCCCTTGTGTCCCTCTCCTGTTACACCTTGCTGCATGGCTTATGGGGCCTGGTGGCGCACCCACTCGTGGGGCCTGGCAGCGCACCCGCTCACGGGGCCTGGTGGCCCACGCACCTTCTATATTTTTCTTTTTTTTTAAATTTTTACCAGGAGGTCCTGGGGATCCAACCCAGGTCCCTTCATATGGGAGATGGATGCCCTACCACCCAAGCCACATCTGTACCCCTGCTATATCTCTTAAGGTTGACCAAAAATACCCAAAGTTACAGTCTTTTGCCATACAGGATGCTCATGTAATAAATCAGGCTTAGTTTATCACCAGCATTCTAAAAACCAGACCTAGGGAGAAAAACTAGGTCTGGGGACACATGCATGGTTTCTAATATAGTAAATATTTAGCCTACCCTGATTATCACAAAATCAGGACAGTGAGAATATTCACATTTGCTGTTTTGACTACTGTAGCTTTGTAATAC
>JAQZBX010068555.1:0-15730 GCA_029593785.1 Cabassous unicinctus | reverse complement strand
AAAAAAAAAAGCAATTTTTTGTGCTGGCCAAGGAAGGGGCAATATCTCGAAGCCAGCAAGGAGAGTGGAAATAGAAAGGAGAGAACTAATGAAAAGACTCTGTTGGGAAGATAAATATAGAGAATCATAAATATTTGGAATAAGGGTGAGGGTATAGAGGATGCTCAAAGAAGATTCCACAGATGGAATCCACTGCCTGGGATAATGGTGGTATCATGTATAGAGAGAGTGGGTAGGAGTTTATTCAGGTTTAGAGCGGAGGATTTGGAGTTTAAAAAGACTTTCAGGTGAAATATTCAGGAGGACAGGAAAAGCAGACCTATACCTCAGGAGAGAGAGCACAGGGTGAGAAACCCTTATCTCTGAAATGATGGCAAGAAAGTGACACTAAAAAGGGCATGGGTTAGAGAGTGGAGGGCCTGGGGTGACTAGAAGTGACTTAGGCAGAATAGTCCTGGAGAGATGAAGAAGCAAATATGAAAGAATGAGGAGAATAAAGACAGCACAATATTACGTAATTCCTGGGAATAGAAAATTTCAACAAGGATGGAGCCATTGGTTCCAGGAATGTTAAAAGATCAATGCATGTGGCTACCAAAGAATCAATGGTTATCTCAAGAAAATCATTTCAGTAAAGCATTAAGGATCAAAACAGATCGCAATGGGCATGTAAGGGTCAGGAAGTCATGGAGAGTTTGTATAGCTTGTTTCTTAAAAGATTTGTGCTGATTAGATAAGCACTGGGAAAGTAGATTGAAAGGTAAGGTTGGTGGAGGCAAGAAGTCTCCCTCTACCCTGCCTAAGCATCGCAATTTTACAAGGACATATTGAAGGCAGACTGTCTAACAAAAGAACTTCAGATGTCAAAGCAGGCTGGTGAGGGAATTTCTTTTTGGCAGTGGGTAGTTCTTCGGCATTCTTTGTGTTGCCTTACACATAAGGCCTCCTCAGTCCTGGCCATCTGTGTTTATATTCTGCAGGTATTTTCTTGTATGCTTATTTACCTATGCATCAGATTCACCTGGTGAGCTTGTTAAAATGAAGATTCCGGGGCGCTATTTTAGAGATTGTTTCAAAAGGTCTAGGGTGGGGTCCAGGAATCGGCACATAAAAATATTTTAATGTTTGAATAGGGAATACGTTCACATGGTTCAAAAGGTATAAAAGGAAACAGGGTAAGCAGCTGCCTTCCTACACTTGTTCTTCAACCACTCAATTTCCCTATTCTGAAGCATCCAATTTTATCAGTTTCTTTTGTAACCTAAGGGAATTTAAAAGATTTGCCTTTTGTTGTTTTCGATGAATGGGAGATCTGAGCTTAAATATAACAATACGGTAGAAGCTGTTGCTGAAGGAGAGACTGAAAAATACATGTTAAAGAGAAGAAAATTCAATAGGAATTAAACTTATAGATATGATTTATGATTCATTAGAGACATCGTCTTTCTAGGCTTTTCAGCTCTTCAGAATTCAAATACCAACAGCATAGACCTATAAGAAATAAGTTGTCTTCAAATACTGGCTCCTGAATATATCAGCGTCAATAGAAGTCTAGAATGTGTGTGCACGTGTGTGTGGGAACCATGGTAAATTGTTTCTTTATTTTGTTCCTTTTTTCCCCAAACATTGGACTAAAACAAAGTGATAAAACGTGTCCCTCTGGTTTTCTTCAAATATGAACTCTATGGGTTTTTCATGTTTTTCATTGTATGACCAGCCATATGATCTTAGACAACATTTACTGACCCATAATATATGACCTCACAGCAATGAGAACTTTATTTTTTTTTTTTTTATTTATTTTAAGGAGGTACCAGGGGTTGAACCCAGACCTAGTATATGGGAAGCAGGCGCTTGACCACTGAGCTACATTCATTCCCCAATGAGAACATTTTAATGAATGAAAATGAGCACAAGTTGCTGAATTTCCCTTGCTTCTGTCATGTATTTATCTTCCTCAGCCTCCGCATTTTTAATCACCCCTCTGTCAACATTGTGGATGTTCCCATTTCATATATCCTCTGAAGGTAAATGGCCTTCGCACTAACCAGATTTTTCCAATTCTCAACATATTTTTGGTACAAGGTTGTAATAAATTTATATTGACAATAACAAATGAAGATTCTATTAAGTTTTGTGTAAGCTGTGCTTTGGGCTATATAGATTCTTCACAGCATTTATTTTGTAAAGTAATATTTAAAAAAAATAATTTTGGATAGTCCAACTCAAATATCAGGTTAGAATGAACATTTCACCTCAATTTTAACTTAAGATCTTAGGCAAAAGCTTTGAATGCAACCCACTCAAACATTCCCACTGAGATCTGACTAAATCCACTCTGAATGTGGAGCCATGGCGCAGAATGAAGGAATGACTTGTTGAAGTGTGCTGGGTATACAAATTCAAACTGAAGAGTGTGTTTTAAAATCTGGATGTTTCAGGGGGGAAAAGGAAGGAGGGAGAGACCATAGAGGTGCTAAATATGAAGGAAAAAACCAATCCATTAAAAATTTTTTTTTTCTTAGAAGACTTCTTTTGAATTAAAGACAGTTTGACACTATGGTTATGCTTGTCTCCCACCCCACCCCCACCCCCTCCAATTTAGATCAACTAGTATTTCAGAATCTGTAGGAATATTTGTTACCTAGGCTGCTCCAGCAAATACCATGTAATGGAGTAGCTCAAACGATGGGAATTTATTAGCTTATGGTTTTGAGGCTGGGAAAATGTCCAAATCAGGGCATCATTAAGGCCATGCTTTTGCCCTGAAGACCTGCCTTCTGAGGCTCCTCTGTCACACAGCAAGGTACGTGGCAGATCTCTCCTGATCTCTTCCTTCTCTTACGTGTTCTGATGATGTCCAGCCTCTTTCTTCCTGTGGCTTTCTCTCTGCCTGAATTTCATTTTTTTATAAAGGACTCCAGTAATAGGATTAAAACCCATCCTAACTGAGGTGGGACACACCTTAACTGAAGTAACCTCATCAAAGGGTCCTTAAAATGGGTTCACACCCACAGGAATGGATTAAATTTAAGAACATGTTTTTCTGGAGTACACACAGTTTCAAACCACCACATTGACCTTTAAGGGCTAGTCAGTTTAAATTGAAGGTAAGTAGAGGGCATTATCTCAGGTTAATCGGAGGGCTATACAAAAATAGATTATAACATTAGGAAATGAAAGGAATTTTTGTGTTTTATTAATTTTTACTTAGATATTTCTACTAGAATTATGTAAAAGAATTTAGGGAGAAGTAGAAAAAGACGTTATGACTATGGCAAGGTTGAATTGGTATTCATAAGTAGGAAAACATTGAAATGGACATTTGGTACTTTTTGGAGGATATTCAAAATATGCTAGCTGTATGTCAGAGATGAATATGACACTAGTGTTTCAATTCCTATAAATAAAGTTATAAATATTGTAGATTATTTGAAAAGTGAAATAATTTTAGATAACTTTCAAAGAACAACTAGTAGGTGGGTTGAGAAATAACATTTTCTGATTATATTAAGAAAACATAAATGCAAATTTGGGGCTACACCTATCATGTTAAAATATGTGAGGTATATATACATTATAAAATTCCAAAATTTATTATTGAATTTGAAAGCTTTAAAAATTAAGGAGTGCAATTAGTATATGTATTTATATATTTAGGAAGTAGGGAGAAAACAACAAACTTGATTGGAATAAATCCTCTCAGCTTCCCAATTTAAACAGTCATGGACCTCTAAATATGAGTAATATGTAAATATGAAAATTGGATTATGGAGGTGGCTTAACCACATTTTACCGTTCTCTAAGTTTAAAGAACAATGAGTAATCTCAAGTGATTATTAAACTGGCAACTTTGTTTTGTTTTACGCAGGCCATTGTGGTGGCGCAAAACTTCAGAGGAATGTAAACTAGAAAACTAGGTAAAGATACTTGTATTAGTCAGCCAAAGGGGTGCTGATGCAAAGTACCAGAAATCTGCTGGCTTTTATAAAGGATATTTATTTGGTGTAGAAGCTTATAGTTACCAAGCCCTAAAGAGTCCAACTCAAGGTACCATAAGAAGTACTTCTCACCCAGTCGTTTTCTAAATGTTGAGCAAAATAGCGGGCAATGTCTGCAAGGTTTCAGCCTTCCTCTTTCCCCTTAAGGCTCCGTGGTCCCAGCTTCTTCTAGTCTTAGCTGTAGGCTTGCATAAGGCTCATCTCTCTCCCAGGGGCTTGTTTCATTCCGGACTCAGCTGCTCTATTCTCTTCACAAGGTGGGACTATCAGGCTTATGTCTCTTCCTGGGACCCCTGCTGTGTCTAATGGAGCCTTCTCTCCTTTCTTAGGTATCTGCTTCTCTGTATCTGTTATACCAGCCAAGGCAGCTGGGACTCAATGCTGAATTGCACTTTAAGAAGTGGTTGAATCAAAGGCCTAATCTTAACATAATTTGACCAGACATCTCATCTGAATCTAATACCATCAAAGGATTATCATGCCCAGAGGACCAGACCAGTTTACAAATATAATCTCTCCTTTTGGAATTCATAATCCCAAACTGCCACAAGATTCTCGTATACATTTTAATAATTGTCTTTGAAATTTTATTTGAGAAATTAGAAAAAGCTTAAACCCAAAGTGTTCTTGTAAAGCCTAAACCTGTTTTTTCCTTTTAAAAAAAAATTCCCAAATTTTCGGATTCCATTGTGTTCAAAAGCCCCAAAGTATTGCTACCTGAAAGAGACTGCATTTCAGAACTGCCCAGGACCTCCCTATTGAGTTTCTTTCCTGTCCTTGTGGTCCTTAGGTCACATGTCACATCTGTCCCATTTGCTAGCAGAGATCATCTTTTCTGTAAAAAATTACCCAGGAGATTTATTTCATCAGCTAAGAATTAAAAAGGATAAAGGGAATAGGAATGCAGGGTAGAATTCTGAAGTTCAACACTAAAAAATTACCATTTAGAATAATCTATTTCTAGTCTTAAGTCAAAGGCAGATTTCATATTGCGCAGCCCCTTCTCCCATCTCAGTTCTTTCCACATTGGAGATCCTTGAATTCTGCTATGGGCTACAGTTTCAAAATGCTCATTTTTTACTACCTACACGTGATTGTTCATTGCAGAGTTTAACATAATTGATGTCAATGAAAGGTAATTCACATGTGACTCTGAAAACCTTCCTTGCAAATGACTATCTTAAAATCATAAGCAGAGTTACAAGACTTTATTATAGGATAGGGCATGAGGTTGGATAACAAGATAACACTTTTTGAAAAAGACCTTAATCTCAATACTTTCCTTTTTATTTTATCTTACAATGAGACTGATAATTTTACTGTTATAAATACTGGCCTAAAGGATCAATATTAAGTAAAATATTAAATGTTTCGAAAAGTATTTTACTTTTATAAATCTTGGGAAAATCTGTCTTTTAAAAAACCAGTCTTTTGAAAACTAGAAATCTGTTTATGAAATCAAAACTTATTTCTCAGTGAGAATAACACCCTGGTTTATTTGTCATGAGCAACTTTTGCCATTGCTCAAGCAAGTAAAATTTATTTTTTTCTTTTAAAATTTTTTAGCAGAAAACAAATGTTTTTGAAACAATTGCTTTCTTAGAAATTCATAGGAATGGCTTTTTTTGGACATAAAGATGATGTCAGTATTTGTCTTTATGTAATTTCTGAATTTCTTCTTTCCATTGATGAAAAGTGAATTGCTGAAGACTAAAGACTAAATTTGTAGGCTAGGCAGTGACTGTTGTTAGGTCTCTACAGATTGCAGGGTGATTTCTCATTGTCTTCTTAGTAACAGCTATTTCTCCCAATATTCCTATTCAGTCCCTACATCTTGGAAATTTGCCTCCCAGCTTTTTGTAAGGTAAAATGGATAGTTTCATAGTTCTGCACTAGTGCCCTCTCCGCATCCCCTTTTTCTTTACTTTTTACTCTGATTAAAAGTAAAACAGACCCCCCCCAAACAAAAAAACCCAACTAAAAGCAACTAAACAAACTGTTTTAACTACTCAACTTTTGCACTATTCAAGTAACTTTCCATTTGTGAATGGCTTGAAATGAAAATTTGCATAAGAATGATCGCTTTGGTTTTCTTCTATAATGTTAAACTCACAGTATTTCCTTAAAGGAAGCCCAGACAATGTATGGTTTGTAAAACTAGCACAGTTTGTACAACTAGTTCTTTACTTCTATGTGAATTGGTCTCTTTAGAATAGTCTTAGAATAAACAAGAGACTTTTCCCCCTGCATTTTGTTTTTGTGAAACAGGAAAGTAAAGGCAGTGTGCCTGCTACACAGTAGCATAATTAATGGAGCTCTTGAGTTTTCAATGTGAGCATGGGAGATGCGCTGGACCTGCCACATACATCATCAGTTGGGTATGGCAATATTAAAAATACTATCAAATGGAGGATAAATCTTCCAACATAGGAAATCTTTCTTCTGGATGCAAATTACTTTTTTTTTTTTTTTTAAAGTGAAAATGTAGCTGCTTCAGAGTCTGTTCAAGTTCTGAAGTGCATTTTGCCATTTCCAAGAGTGCAATCATTTTGCTTCCTCAAAACATTTCTTATTCGTCATGCTAATGATAATGGGAATGTTCTGGTTGTAGCTACATCTCTGACTTTTTGGGAAATTCATTTAGATTGTGCTCAGATAAAAATGATTTTAATTTGGTTATTTTATGAAGAACATTAGATGCAAAGAAATATGACAGGCTGCCCATCAGCACTAGTCCCAGGCTGTTTCTGCTTGTTTTCCTTGCCTCTGATCTCTTGCCTCAACTTTCTTCTTTGCAGGTTAGTTAATGAGTCTTCATTTTCTACAAAATCAAATCCAAACCCTGAACAGAGTATTTACTGCCCTGCCCAGATCCCCCGAACTGTATCTCATACTCTTATCTCCATCTCTAACCCTTCACGTATTCAAAACTGAAGACAAACGCCAATATTCTCAGTTTTCAATGTTTGGTCTTATAACTTCTATCTGAAAAAACACACCTAATCTCTTATTCACTTTTAAAATCCCAAGTCTCATGCCACCTCCTTCAGGAAATCTATTCCAGCTATTTTCAATTTCCCTCTCCAGATTCACTCTTCTCTGTGCCCCAGGATGCTGAGCTGTATGGGCTGCACAGATGGGCTTCTAATCCTGTGGCTTCTGGCTGGGGTGGCCAGGGGGAGTTCTGGTCGGAGGTCAGAGGAAAAAGAACTCAGGGAATTAAGTCCTTGGCTCCCCTTGTGAAGTCATTTCAAGCTGACTACATTCTTTGACTAAAACTTGCTGCTTCTCTACAGGACTCTCGCAGTCCCTGTTATGATTTGCCTTCCTGTAACTTCCGGCTTGGGGTGGTTACAGCTCCTGCTGCTATTAGCCCCAGGTTACTGCACTGTGGTTTCCCAATACTCAAACCTCTATTTACAGAGGTTCTTTGTAAATAAACCCTCCTCAAAGTCCCCTAATTTGAAAGTTCTGCCTGTTTCCTTTTGGGACATACACAGTGACATTTTCTTCATCATGCTGGGTGGAAATTGAAATTGATTTCTCCTTCAAGTTCCTGTAGTGGTTTGCATCTCTTTTGTGGAATTTAACACATAAGATTTTTGGTGATTTATGCATATATTTTAACTCCCATTTTTAGATGATAAATTTCCTATGGGATGAGATTGTATATTACTTTTTACATTTCCCATCCTTGAAAGAATGACTTAAAAAAAAAAAGATTAAAAAGACATCCTAAAATGAATACCTTTTGGTATTAGTGAGATTTTGACAGCCATTGTAGATCCATTATGACCACTGTGTACATTGGAGGATAATACTTTAAAAGGTCATCTAATTTCAAAGAGAAAAGCATTGAGGTATGTTGAAAGCAAATGAAAATTGGATTATTGAAATAGCAATAATGACCTTAATTAAATTGGTAATTTAAAAATTAATAGCTGTTTCTGTATGGAATCATTAATTTAAAAAGAGCTTGAGATTGTATTGTGTTAGTCTGTAGAAAATTAATTAAATCCATAGCAAAGTATTTCTTTCATGCAATATTTGGATACACACACTTTAGAAGGAATTTTATGAAGCAACACCTTGAAAACAACTCCGTTCAAAGTGGGAATTTCAGATTGTTTTCAAACTCGTATTCCTGTCCACTGGCTTATTCCTGTCAGCATAAAAACATACGGCAACATCAGACAGTCAACTTTTTCTTAAGCTAATATCCCTTTACAGAGACTGCTTTGAATTGTGCTTACTCACTGTCAATAATTCCCACCTCCCATTCTATCTTTAATAAATTCATTCCTATCAAGTTTTGCTCAGATGCATCTGGCACAGTGGACCAGACTTTCCTTCTTAAACCATGGTATGCACTTGAGTTCTGGGATTCCACTCTTTCCTCATTGAATTCTTCCATTGCTGGCCACTTGTGAGGCTCTTCTCTGACCTCTTCCTCTCCATGACTCCTCAGTGTGGCTGCCTCAGAGCTTTTTTTTATACCCCCTGTATTTTCTGCCCATAAGAGTTCATCATGACTGTGGCTTAAAAAAACAAAACAAAAAAAAACCCTTTTAATGACATAGCTTCGCCTAGCAATCTCTCCTGACTTCAAGATTAACTTGGACAGCTGCTTGTTCAACAGCTCTATCTGGATGTCTAATAGGCATCACATACTTACCATGTATAACATAGAACCTTTGATTTTTACTCCCTTTCCCTTTCCCACCAAATCCTACATTTTACCCCTTGCTTCTCCCTAGGGAATCCCATCTCGGTTGATAGTACCACCATTATTTACCCAGTTGTTAGTCAAAAATTTAACTTTCTTCCTTGAATTCTCCTTCTTTCTTCTTTCAAAATAAGTTTTAAATTTTTGTGTATAACTGAATAATACAATATCTTTCTCCCACACCTTTTATGCTCTCAGCACCAATCCCCCAACAGACAGCTACTGTTAGTAGTTCATATATTACTATGGAGTTTTTAAAAAGTTATATGAGAAAATACAATTACTTTTTTTTTTTTTTTTAAGGAGGTAATGGGGATTAAACCCAGGACCTCTTACATGGGAAGCAGGCACTCAACCACTGAGCTACCTGCTCCTCCAAATACATTCTTAATTTTTTCCTTTTTTACCCCAAAGATTGCATACTGAACACACACTTCTGCATTTTTTAAGGCAGATTTATTGAGGCATAGTTATATACAGTAAAACTGATGCTGAAAATGTATATCATTCTATATTTTGACAAATGCACACAGTTGTGTAACTACTACTAAAATCAAGATACAGAACAGTTCCATAACTCCAAAAAAGGTTTCTTCATACTGCTTTGAAGTCAGTTCTTTTCCCTCAGCTCCTGTCCCTGGCAACCTTTCATCTGCTTTCAGGATGATACAAATGTAATCCTACAGTATATAGCCTTCTGTGTCTGGCTTCTTTCATTTAGTATAATGTTTTATCTATTTGTCTAGACTGTGTCATGTCAGTAGTTCCTTTTTATGGGTGAGTAGTATTCCATTGCAGCATGTTATATCTTGTTGATCCCCCTCATTCTTTAAGAAGTATTCCACTGTATGGATGTACAATTATTTAATCAGTCTCTTTTAATCATCTATTTTTCCACAATCTGTTCCCCCCCTCCCTCAACTGTCAGTAAGCCTTGTCTTCTCTATCTCCCCAGTATATTCTGGCCCTGACCAATGCTCCTCTGATCACCTGGAGATTGTGCCTCAGACTGTATACACTGCATATACTATGGGGAGTAAAATTGGCCCCAGCTGGACTTTGAAACCTTTTGCTGTGTTGTGCTAAGGCAATGCCTCCCAAAGACTGCTCCATGCTGATGATTGAGTAAGAAGAGATACTGAAGCATTCCTGGAAGATGTGAGATTCCTTGTTTGTATACTCTGGCTTAAAGAAGGCTTGCTTGTTTCCTTAGACTGCAGCTTGGAATACTTCCACCCAACCCAGCCTTTCTAGCTCCCTCCTCTATTTCCTTACACACTGGCACTTCCCCTAAAAAAAATCCTTGCATTTTTAATCTAATCCTGGTGTTTGCTTCTCAGATGACCCAGATTAGCACAGCACCTATTTTCATTGCAACCACTCTATTCCAGACTGCCATGATCTCTCTCCTAGACTCTTGCAAGAGTATTTAACTAGTCTTATACACATCCTGTCCTTGGATCATCTGTTTCTCTCACAGTAGCCAACATGATCTTCTAAAACTGTAAAACGGGTTATGTCACTGTTAAAAACTGAGCTGAGCTGCCGGGTGATGAAGTAGCTGATTAACACAAGCCAAAATGAAAGCAACAGTCAAGACTTCACTCAATGTGATCATTTAAGTGCTTACTCCCTTACTGTTCCATTTCCTCCCACCCCCACCCCCTTGGAATAGTGCCTTTAGGCAAGGGCCAAATGTATTAGCAAAGATATGGAGAAACCAAGTCACTGATGAGGAAACTCCATCAGGAATGCAGATATGGGTAAGAGCATGTCTGTACATAAGCATAAGAGCATGGCTACAACTTTCTTCAGAGACTGGTGTGCTGTCTGCACCAAGTCTCGTATGGGGAGGGTAGCCCTTCCCCTCAGACCTTCCAGGTAAAGACTTTGTAATGCCTATGGCTTGACCTGAAAGACCACACATGGCTGTGTCCAGGAGCCTCAGTTACATCCTGTATACAACTTCTAAAGGGTTGGAACTTTTGGCCATGACCTTAATGCCTTCACGGTAGGAAGTAGGTTCCTCTCCTACTTCAATCCTTCCCTTTATTATTGTGCTCCAGTCTCAGTGGGACTCTTGCTTTTCCTGACCATGGAATGTTCATCCTACAGATCTTTGAATGGTTTGCTCCTTCTCACCATTCAGGTTGTGGCATAAAAGTCACCTCCTTAAGGACACTTTTCTTGCTAATCTCCCCAGCCCTGCCTGGCATTCAGTATACTCTATAATCATTTTTTAATTCCTCTGTAAATGATAGCAGTCTCTGAATTTATTAAATCAATTTGTTATTGATTTATTTGTTTACTTGCTAATGATCTGTGGCTACACCCTCCCCCCCTCCCCAAGGTAGTTATCCATGTTCTCTACTAAATTCCCATCACTTAGAATAACTTGCATTTAGTAGATGCTCAATAATTATTTGCTTAATGAATGAATGGATGTGTTTTAGGGGCTAATAGGCAAGATAAATTTCTGGTGTATATTGAGCAAGTCTTGGTAAGCATGTGTCTTCTTATGCTGGTCATGGTCCCAAATGAGAGCTATGAGAATGAGACAGCATTTCTATATCTGGAATGAGGCAATATTTCAACAGGACTGTTGGATATTATTAAATGAGTACTTTCAATTCTGAGTGAACTGTAAATTGAATTAAATGTGAAATTTATGTCCTAAAATGTTATTGATTTGATCATGATCCTTTTGTAGTAACCAATTTGGTGGTACACCTATGAACAGAAGTGTAACTGAACACTTAAAAATTAGGTACCCTGGATGGGAGGATAGAGAGGGCATTTTTATGGCTAGAATACAAGAGACTTCCAGGGCTAGGAGAGTGTGTTAATAGTCTTCTGGAAGTTTTCACCATTATCAAGTATGAAGATTGTATCAGTTTCCTAGAGCTGCTGTAGCAAAGTACCAAAACTAAGTGGCTTCAAACAACAAATTTTTCTTTCCCATTTCTGGAGACGAGATGTCTGAAATTAAGGTGTTGGTTGGGCCGTGAGCCCTCATAAATCTCTAGGGAAGAGTCCTTCCCGGCCTCTTACGGCTTTTGGGGGCCACTGGGGTTGCTTGGCTTGTGGCAGTATTACTACAGTCTTTGCCTCTCTTGACGTGGACGACTTCCTTGTGTGTCTCCTTTATCTCTGTATCCAAATCTCTCTTGCAAAGATACCACTTATTGGTTTTAGAACTCACTCTAAACCAACATTACCTTATTTTAACTTCATTACATCTGCAAAGACCCTATTTTGAAGTCACATTCATAGGTACTGGTATTTGGGACTTGAACATATCATTTTGGGAGGTGGAGGGGACACAATTCAAATGATTCCAAAGATAAAAACCAATCATTGTATATTTTCAGTGACTGTTGATCTAATAGAATACCACATGAAAATATATGCTTGTTTACAAGGTTGTTTTTTTTAAATGACCATGATTAATGTTTCCTGATAAGCATCAGTCCCATATCTGCTACAGAGCCGAATGGGAACTCTTACTCCCACTGATGCAGCCTTTGGATAAATAGCTCATCCTCCTTAGTTCTTCCTCATTTGTTTTTGTCTGTGCATAGTGGTTGTTTTTTTGTTTGTTTGTTTTTTTTTGTCAGCAGTAAGATGCCAGAAATGGTGGAGATAAAACCAACTGATTTTGCTTTTAGTTTTACACTCTTTTTCCTGGTCTTGCAGAAGTTTTTATTTGCTAGATTATTTCTGACCCATTATTATATTACTCAAATTTCTGAAATATTTCTTCAATATTTAGTAATTTTCATAAATGGTATGCAATTATATATGTTCACAAAAACTTATAGTTCTTGCTGAAGAAAGTCATCTCTTAAAATTACCAACTGCCAAGTGTCATAGGTTCCTCTAGGATTTGGGGATGGGATGCTTTTCTGGATTTCTAATAGTTAATTTGGTTTATATATAACTCATTTTATACTTTTCTAATTAATACATCCCAATAATATAAAGAAAATAATGAATTTTTCTCTCTAGGAAACTGAACTACTTTAATTTATTCCTTTCAGTGATGTGAAAAATCCATTTGTTGCCTCCCTCCTAGAAATGGAATGAAATGAAATCCAAAAAGCCATACATGCAGATCTAGGAATATTAAGTGTTGTCTTTGAGGATAGCAACCTGGATAGTCTTTAGGATACTTTACCCCTTTAAAAGTATGCAGAATTTTCCCCCTATGTGCTAGCATCCATACTCATTGTATTCTTATAGCATCAAAGCTAGAATTGTGATTAGGTACCTAAGTTGCTCTTAAGTGTTGAAAACAATGAGTGGTTCTCAAAGTGTCAGTCCCTGTGAAGTTAATGGTTGTAAAATTGTCAACTAATTTAACCAATTAAAAAAAAAATAAAAGGAAAATGATAAAACTGTTTTCTTAAAAATGAACACATCAAAATTAAAGAGTAAGAAGAGTGCTGTGATACGGACACAGTATACATTACTTTTTGAACTCTTTCTGTGGTCAATTACTTTTTAATACCTCAGAGTCTAAAATGGCTTTGGCTGGATTGAGTCAATGAAATACTTATGGATCAAAGTGTCCTGGAGATGCTCCCTATGGGAATATATATAATATAGTATTTATACAGTACCTTCTTTGATGTGCTTAGACTTTTACAGACATTGTATACTTCATCAGCGCCACCCATGAAGCAGGTTGGGGTTAAGAATTAACCTTGTTTACAAATGAGTAAAAGGAATACAGAGCAGGACCCTACAGAGTTTCACAGTGGGAGTAATGACAGAGCAGGAACTCCCTGTCTGTTCAAAGGTGCAAGGAAAGAGATTAGTTTCATAATATCTACAAGAGATTTTCCTCTCCAAATTTCTGATATTTCTGGACACTCTGGATCTTGCCCTTGGTGACGTTTAAGGTTCCTTCCAGTTCTAAAATCTTGTCGCTGAATCCAGAATCAGAGTAGCATGATGGAGAGAGCCCAGGCTTTGGAATGAGATAAACTTGGGTCTGAGTCTTGGCCTTGCTGCTCATTAGGAAGGTGAACAAATAAGCTGACTCATTTGAGCTTTGGTTTCTTCATCCATGAGATGAAAACTTACTATTTGCCTCATGAGGTTGTACTTAGGACTAAAAGATATAAGCAAAGTTCTTATTGCAGCATCCTGCACCTAGTAGCTGTCAGAACAGTTTCAAGGTGGCAGAGGTAAAAGGAAGTTTCTTTCCTGTCTGCCCTTATTCATCAAAATAGAATGTCCTCACTCTTTGGTGGGCTTCTAAAGGCATATATTCTAATACAAGTTAAAGATTTGGACATCATGTCCTTTCTTGTTACACAGTCACATTTAAGATAAATTTCCTTTTTTTAGCTATTGTTATAAGAATGTCTTAAATCCTATAACTTTGAATCCCCATGTGTTGAAGTCTGCCCAGGTGTGGACAGATTGGAGGACCATATGGCTCTTCAGTATGAGTGGGCTTGGTAGCAATGGCAATTTAGAAGGTGGTAGATTACACAGAATCGGTGCCTAGAATGAGGAACCATCCCTAACCATTCTGAAGAGTTAAACTGATCTAGTGGAAAGTGAGAGCTGGAGAGTCTCAAAGGAATATGGGGCTGAGAAGTAGCAGGGATTTACTATGGCAACATAAGGAGGGAATCTTGTAAGACTTAGAAAAGTAATAAAAACCTTAGCCTGATAATATTTGAGACATTTGAGGTTCTATCTTCCAACTCCCTCCTAGAATGTGTCCAGTATAAGATACGTGCTATTTCTTTCTCTAGTGCATGTTTATCCAAAAGAATGCTAGTGATATTCATCTACTTTATTAACATGAATCATTCAATGTATATAATCAAAGACTGAAGGGAAATGCTCATTTTTTTCTGGTATAAAATTTGTATCAATAGTTCTTACTGAAAGAATTAATTTAGGATTATGTTCAATGATGTAATTTTTCATTCTGGAATTTGATTTCTCATGTTTTTGTATTTAGGTTTTTATATAGTTTATTTTGGTAACTTAAATTTTATTGAAAAAACAAAATGACATTTTGCTTATTCTTTATATAGTATTAATAGCATTTAATGAACATAATGTAACAGTTGATAATCAGTGTCATGAATATTTGTATATTTTGTTAACATTGAAGAGAGAAATGACCCCTAAAGAGAAAAATAAACAGTTGCAACAAAGTTCGTGCATTAAAATACACTTTCAAGACAAGGATACATCATAGGGATCTACTTAGAGCTCATAGGTTTCTTTAGAGCAAGTTACGAGGAGGAGGGGCATTGGGAATTGTGTGCTGGTGAACTGGCCCTCAAACAGCAAGCACTTTTGTCTGCTAGCAAAGAAAAAAAAAATCCCTGATTTGTAGTGCTTGCCAATTTCTGTTGTGTAAATGCTCCTACTGTGACCCATTTCAGGTTACAATGTGTTGTCACTGAATGTGGCATCTGGAAGAGATGTGCACAGTCAGCTTTCATGAGACATGTAGGCACCTACATGGATAATATTGAGAACAGATCAGAGGAGGAGATAGAAAAACTGGCAAGAGGCCACAAAAAGCTCGGCATTCTGTTGTCTTTTAATATAGGAGCAAATTGAGTTCTCCTTAGGAACAATACAGCACAATTATTTATAAACATGCTCATGCTGTGAATAAAAAAAACCTTCAGCATAGTATCATGATTAAGACCATGAACTCTGGAACAGACTGCCAGGCCCCACCAATTACTCTTTGGTTGTGTGACTTTGTGCAGGTTGCTTAGCCCAGCTTCCTTATCTGTAAGATGTAAAATGGAGAGACATCAATGGAATTGTTTAGATTTTTGAGATGTTGAATCAATTACCGGATATGAAGCACTTAGGAAGTTCCCAACACATAGCCAAAGTAAGGTCCTGCTATTATTACCAGTAAATTGTTTACTCCAAGAATTAAAAGGTATAAAGAAAGTGAAAGTAAAAACAAAAGTGGTTTGTGGGGAACAAATGTAGCTCAGTGGTTAAGTGC
>JAQZBX010068554.1:0-15730 GCA_029593785.1 Cabassous unicinctus | reverse complement strand
GTAGTAAAAAACCACCTCCCCCAACTCCCCAATAGGCTTATCAAAAACCTGCTAAAACATCACTTGATGCAATGTCTCATCTATGCCCAGTCCAGTTTTCAGTAGGGGCAAGAAGAAATATTCTTGATTTCTTCTTCTAAGAGATTCTGATGTGGGGGGGTCAGAACCTGCTCACATCAAGCCAGGTAGGGCAAATACCAGTGGCTGTTCCCAGCAGTCAGCAGGGAGGAAGAGAATCCTAATCAAACCTGCCCACCCCGCAGGAGTCTGATCCTGCCCTCACAGCCTTACCAGGCAAACCAGAGAACCACACCTCTCTTTGGAAAGGAAACCTGTGTCCACACTATCCACCCAGGGCCTATTTTAGCTCTGAAACCAGAGCAAACATATCTACTATTATAAATAGCAAAACCCAGATTACAATTTGACTGATTTTAGTTCTGATGTTAGGAAAGAGGCCGGATGCAAAGTTAGTTGTAAAGCAAGGGGTCAAAAGAAAACCACAGTGTGAATACAGTCATATAGATTATACAGCCAACCTTAGCCTTTTTTGCCCCCATATTGCCTGAATAACCAATTTGTATGGCTTCAGTCTATAGGGAAAAATCTGTGAAAGTCTAACAAGGTTGAAGAGAAGTTTGGGGGAGTCCACTGATGCTAGGAAGAGAATTCCTCTATAAAAGCCGACTTCCTTTTCAGTATGTATGCAAGTCACAGCCAGAAAGGCAGCAAAGTGAGCGGCTTACCTTTATTCTGAGACAGGGCGTAGAGGAGGCAGAGCACAAAGAGGGCATGGTAATCATCATCTGGGTTGTCCAGGGCATGGTACACCATATCCAGGAAGGGTCTGGAAAAGAGTGGGGCCTGGGTGAGCTTCCTAGTGCACCTGGGTGAACATCCAAACCTCCCACCTGCATAGGCTGCTCTTGCCTCTTGTGGCTGAAAGCCACACATGTATTGAGCTCAGAATGCCTGGTTGAGCAGCAGGCACTGAGGACCCAAAGGCAAATCCGAGATCGTGGGCAGCTGCTATCTACAAGGGGAAGCCAACCGACCAAGAAACAGACCACTTAGTCATTCAACAATCGCTCACCAGGGGCCCCAGACACTGGGGATAAATGATACAAAGTGCCAGTTCCTGTGGGGCTCATAAATCAGTGAGCAGAGACAGAATAAACAGATGCACATTGTTTCAAAGAACAAATATCAGACAAGAAGATGCAAAGGACACGTCCAAATAATTTTAAGAATGTGGGCCCTGGAGCCAGACCGCCTGGGTTCAAATTCTAATTCTGCCACTTCCAAGCTGCATACCCTTGGGCAAATTACTCACAACCTCTCTATTTTCCCAGCTGTGAAATGGGGTTATTGTAAGGATTCAATGAAACGACTGAAAGGCATTTAACAGAACCAGGTACAGGCTGAAAAGTGCTCAATTCATGGAAGCTGTTATTTGATGTCTCTTTTTAACATTCCAAGGGCACTTCTTGATCTCATTCTGGCAGGGTCCTGGTCCAGCTATATCTTGAACCAACTTTCCACGACTGGTAAGAATTGAAAGAGAGGCCTCTGCCTCAGATGCTTTGGTGGGCAAGAGCTATAGAGCAGCTGCAAATATGAGGAACAGCACATCCCAAACGGTGCCCTTTCCCATGAAGGGCCTGGCCTGGAAAGATTCTTTAACATGATGGGAAGAGAACATGCACACACCTGGCCTGTGGGCAGGAGACTCTGATCCTGCGACCATCGCCACTGCCCGCTCTGGCTGGCAGGCTGAGGCCAAGAGAGCAGAGCACCTCAGTGAGTGACCGAGGGCTTTAGGCCCTGGAAGGGCACCGGAGCCACTATCACGTGGGTTGACATGGGCAGTGAACCTGGGTGGAGGGCAGGACAGTGAGGCTTCTCACTGAATTACCTCTCATATTTTTAAAATTTTGAACCCCATAAATATATCACTGATTCAAAATATTAAACTGAAAAAGGCAAAAGAAAAAATAGTACAATTGTATTTGTCATAACATTTCAAATAAATACGTGAAACACAAAACGGGGGACATTTATTTTCAGTCTCTGTTTCCTGAGCCCCACACCCTCCTCACCCCAGCTCAGGCATCACCTTCCAGAGGTATTGAATGTTTTGCCACGTGGAGATTTCAGTTTTTATAAGACACAAATGACAGTACTTCCAAACTAAACAGGTATAAAATATTTTCTGGTAAAGCAGCTGCTTGGCCTATGGATTGTATTTTCATTTGAAGATGATACTGAAAAACCAAATGCCCACTAGTGGGGTGAGGGCTGAGCGGATGCATCATCTTTTATATAATCAAATATTATGTAGCCATTAAGCATCATGTTTGATAAGTGTACAACAAAATGAAAAAGGTGCTTGGGGTTTGATATTAGATTTTAAAAAGAAAAAATAAACTGATGAATGTAGTATAGTCAAAGGTACTGGGGGAGGAAGGGCAGAATTCCTAAAAAGAAGGTATGGAAAAAAGACTGGTAGGAAATAACCAATATGTTAATAAAGTTGCCTTTGAATGCTGGGATCATGGAGACCTTTTCATTCTTTTTTATATTTTTCAAGGTTTTTTATATTTTCTGAATGTAGCCTAGTTTTATAATTCTTTTGTAACAAGTTTTGTAGGAAAATAATATGTTTTGGGTGGTTTTTAGTTTCTTAGGGCTATATTTAACCCCCAAAGCAGATATAACCCATAAAGTGTGACAAATATAAGAACAGTTCTGTCTTCTACGATGCTGTTTCTTTGGGTAAGTGGACCAATGCCCAGATCATGTCAAAGAGAACAAATTTCCACTCTCCTTCACTCCAGCACCCTCCCTGCCTCAGTGTTGGGAAATGGGGTGACAGATGGCAGTGGTGATGTTTCTGATCACCAATAAACTTGATACTTTTGCAAAGGAGAAAGCAATACTCTAACTGGGCCTGTCTCTTCCCTGGCCTTTGGTTTTAGTGGAGGACAGCGATCTTGCCCAAAGATTCCTGGGCTGCACCTTCACAAGCCCATGTGCAGCTCGATTCAAGGTACCTGAATCAGTTTCCATTATAAGTCACATGGTAGAAGAGGCCAAAGTTAAGAAACAATCTCAAATAACTCTCAGAAAAGCCCTCTTTTCATTAAGATTGAGAAAAAAAGCAGCTTCAATCCCAACATTTAAGGATAACATTTTGGTCTGTTTTTTTTTCCTTTTTTTTTTTTTGGCAATACACCAGTGATTTTCTTCCTTCCCTTAGCAAAGCTATGTTTCCCTACTTTGCAAAATATGTGCCCTGTTTCTATTTATTAGAACCTAAGAAATTGAACACATCATGACAGTGTTCATTTAAAAGCAGTGGTTAATATTCTTTAAGCAGATACATCTTAATTTGCGTAAGCATCCCCCTCTGCCAGTCATTCGTGGTTTTACCAATATTTCTATTCTAAATAATGCTGTGCTGAGCATCTAAAGGTTTTTATTGTCCTTCCCTTTCTGTGTTTAGAATGATTCCCTTAATTTTCAGATTCATGAGCTACATTTTTTGCTGCCAAGCAAAATCCAAAAGGCCTTTATAAGTACAATTGATGGCCCACACCATATTCCAATATGTTTTTTATTTTACAAAAACTAAAAACGGCTCCCTTGTGCATCTGCTTAAAATTAATTCTGTCTGTTAGAAAATTGAAACATATGCCAAACAAAGAGATAAACAAGATGTGGAGGGAAAAATTTAGTGTGCTCCAATCCTTGACTTTAAGTTAGACTAATCAATAGGATGGTGTGCATGTGTATGCATATGTGTGTGCACAGGTATTCCCGCCACCCCATTCGAGGGTTCAGGAAGTGAATGCCCAGCGGGTTGACAGAGACATTGCACAGGTTTGCTGTGCATTTAGTACCACCACGGTAAGCTCAGGGGTCACTGTGGGTCTGGGAAGTAGGGCCACTTTATAAGAAGCAACCCTGAAAAGACAAAGTCCTTTGAACAACAGTTCACTGCAGCCTTCCACCCAATCCCACTCTCGAGGGGGTGGTGCCACAGCCAGGTTCTGGGAAACATGGCCTCGTGAAGGTCTGAGAGGGTTTTGGTTCAGCAGGCTATCACTGAAATGAACAATCAGGCAAAAGGTCCATGGTGGACAGCAACATTGAATCATCCCGGCTGAGTCAGCGAGGGCAGGCTCTGGGGACAGTGGAATGCATGGGGTGAATGAATGAGAACAGAACGCCCAAACCTGGCCCCCTGGGGCTCCTTCTTTGGACCAGCAGAGCATTGTCAGGGCAGCCATTGTCAGGCTGTGCCCATACCCTCTAACACGGCCCAACTCCCAAGGGTTCTGGGGGTGGCAGTGCCGGATCCTGGCCAGTCTCTTTCCAAGGGCTGAGGGGAACTTCAATGTCGAGCTGTGGCTCTGTTCCCATGGCCTCTGGAGAGGAGTTGGGCCACTGGTAGCCAGAGGCTGGAGGGGGAGCAGGGAAAGGAAGGATGGCCTGCCTCAGAGACAGAGGGGGCCATTCGGTGTGGTTGGGAAGAGGCCCTGGGTTATTCTTAGAGGTCACCCAGGGCTGGGCGATACTGGCCAAGGCGCTTGGCCTCCACCACCATCTCCTCCTCCGTAAGACTGAGCAGCAACCCCACCCTGATGGGCAGGCTGGTGGAGGGGCCCTGCAGGCGGCTACCTGCTCCACTGCACACTCTCACAGCCTGTGGCGGCGGCACTCTTCTCCTCATCTGTGGTGTTCTGCTCCTGCACGGAGGCGCTGGCGGCCAACTCCGAGAGCTTGCGCTCCATGATCACCATTTCTATCTCTGGAAACAAAACATAAACGGGGATGAGACCAGACAGCTTTGCAGACCTATATTTAAACACATACTCATGCTCGAGAATAAGTCACATAAACTGCACCTAACATGTCTGACAAATGTTCGACAGAGGTGACATCAACCCCAGCAACACACGGCGGGAGAAACGAAGGTGGAGGTCAGAAGCCCTCTTTCCATTCATCTCAGCAACACCAAGGAGTGTGTTTTTGCCTGATTTTAACAAGAAAACGTGATTGCCAGAATTTATTTTATTTCAGGATTAAAAAAAGATATTTACTTTATTGATGCCATACTAATGTCCCAGAGAATTTGAGACAATGTAGAAGAATTAATACGTGGCTAATAAAACATAATCAAATTCACCGAAAATATTCTAGAGCTGCTTACTCTTCAGGAAAGGCTTTGACGTGACTGTGAAGCCTTTTGTTTTGCTGTTCCACTCACAACTTTCAGAAGGCAGAGTTGAGGAACCTTGTTTTGTTTTTCCCCAGTTAAATAAAGGCAACTTACAGTGACCAACTTTAGCATGGTGTGCATTTTTATTTTTCAGAAAAATTTATGAACCACTAAAGAAAAATATCTTGAGTTAAAGATGGGTGACGGTTGCACTTTAAGGTGTCTCCAGTACCAAGGTCCTTGCCGTGCAGGTGTGGCCTTCAAACACTCCATCACCCCTTGGAGCTCAAAGTTCAGGCCATTTCCTCCATCTTGGAGAGACATGATAAAAAAATTTTAAAAAATTTAAAAAGAGGGAAGCAGATGCAGCTCAAGTGGTTGAGCACCTGCTTCCCATGCACGAGGTCCTGGGTTCAATCTCTGGCACCTACTTAAAAAAAAAAAAAAAAGATGATGAAACGTGAACCAAAATTTGTTTCTGAAGGATGAGAATGCAGGCCGTGGGCTCTGACATGCCTCCACTTGAATTCAAGCCACCAGCATCTTCCCCTTGATGCACCAGAAGCCTCCTAACTGGCCCTGCTTCCTTTCTTGATACCCCTCCTCCCCCAGACTCCTGAAAATGGTTTTATTTAAGTTAGCACATGTCACCCTCTGGTTCAAAACTCTCCAGTGCTTTTCCATGGCCTCGAGGCCCAGCACGGTCTGGCCCTGTCTACCCAACCTCTCCTTCTAGCCCTGTCCACCTCACTCACTTGCTCATACCAACCCAGCTACACCCTGAACACCCATGCTTGCTTCTGCCTCAGGACCTTTACTAGGTGTTTCCTCTGCCTGGACCACTCTCCCCCAGGTCTTCCCTTCCCACATAGGACTCGATCAAATCTTTCGAGGCTCAGAAAAATGTTACCTCCAAGACCTCTTCCTGGACACCAAGCCATCAGTTTTTCCCTTTACTTGTTTTTAAATTAGTATTTACTAAACTCCGTACTTTATTTGGATTTCCTTAGTTTTCACCTAATATCCTTCTTCCATCCCAGGATCCCACCCAGGACTCCGCATTACATTTAGCCATCACGCCATGCCTCCCCAGGCTCCTCTGCACTGTGACAGCTTCTCAGACTCTCCTTGTGTTTGATGACCTTGACCGTTTGAGTAGTGCTGGCTGGATATTTTGCAGAATGTCCCTCAATTTGGGTTTGTCTGATGTTTTTCTCATTGTTAGGCTGAGGTTATGGGCTTTGGAGGTGGGATGGAGACCACAGAGATGGAGTTCCCTTCTCATCACATCATATCAAAGCAACATGCTCTCGACATCACTTACAGCTATTGATGCTGATCTTGTCACTGGGCCAAGACAGTGCTCATTGGGTCTCTCCACTGTGAAGTTATTTTTCCCCCCTTTCCACACTGTACTCTTTGGAAGCAAGTCATTAAGCATAGCCCTCATTTAAGGAACGGGCTCCACCTCCTTGAGGCGGGAGTAGCTACATAAATTATTCGGAATGCTTCTGTACCAGAGATTTATCTCTTCTCCTCCCCTCCCTCTTTACCTTGTCTTTTCTTTATAGCATTTATAACTACCTGGATTTCATATTCTCTGTTTCTTAGTTTACTTGTTCACAGCTGAACGTGGGCTTCCTAAGAGTAGCTGCCTTGCCTGTCTTATTCTCTACTGTATTCCCGGTGTCTAGCCCAAGGCCTGGCACACAGTAGGTGCTCAACAAACATCTGATGACTGGATGACTCCTCTGGTCATATCTGCTCCCCCCACAAGCTCAATGCAGGAAGCTTTGGCAGCAGGCAGGGCCGGCAAAAATGCATGCCAGCAAAAATGCTTGCCAGCCGCTACATGTAGCAGGGATTGTCTACATGCCCAACACAGTCTGTGATCAACATGTGTACTCAAGGTTCTCACAGGGAGGTTTCTCATCGCTACCCACTTCCCAGACTCTGTCTGGCATGGCTGCATTTGTGACCACCCTTTGGCATGGCAGAGTACACCCACGCACATCCAGACCTCTATGAGGCTCTCTCTCACCATCCCCTTCCCTCTCACTCTGTCAGAAGTCAGACACCATAGACTGGAGAGTCCCACAAGGTGGTCCCCACCGGGGGGAACACAGGAGTGGGACCCATGGTGTTTAAGGGGTATGTGGACAGACGTTTTGTTTGCATAGTTTGTATTTATTTTATGTGCATTAGAAAACAATTTGAACTGCACAGAAAACCCATTATTTTGTGGATATTACTGCTTAGGATGAGGCTAAATTTAAGAAAATAAGTGAGTCAACTCAAAGAAAACTACCGAGTAGCTCATAGTACAAGCAGTACAGAAATACGGCAAAGACCAGGAAGGTGGTGCAGACCACTGTTTGGGAAACATCTCCTCCCCATCTCCTTGCATTTCCATCTCCACCAACCTCCATCAGGCCCCATCATCCTCCCAACCACCAAAGTCCTCCCCAAAGTGGCGTGCACACACCTCAGTGAGTACGCAAGGTGATTCGCTGGGCAGTAGGTCTTTTATTTTTTAGTTATGCTCATCTTTTTAAAAATCCCCATTTTGTCTGTTTTATAATGTATATAACATTAATAATACAAGCACGTGTGTGTGCACATGTGTGGGTATGTTTGTTTGTTGGGGTATGCCATCAGATACACTGGGGTTTCTAGCTTCTGTCCTGTGTTCTGCAAAGCCGCCTCTGCTCTGCGGCAGGTCCCCCTTCCACAGGCTCAGCTAGAACTCCAACCTAGCTGACATGGCAGCAACTCAACTGTAAGGACTCCTCAAGCTCACAGGATGGGGTCCTGGTGCTGGAGACTAAGTCTACCATGATGTGGTTGTCCCCTTTTTGGCTTTTTCATCTCCCTGGATACCATCAGAATTTTGGAGCAGAGGCGAGGTTCAATATAATTCAGTCTTGTGCTTTTCAAACTTTTTTGAAGCATTTGGACCTTCATTTCGATTGGCATTTTCCATGGCATGCCACCAAGACCAGCAGATGAAGCAGAGCCACTCCAGATGAAGGGTGGGTGGGTTCCCTCAGATGTACCACCATTTCCCTTTCTGGAACTCTGGGGCAACACACAAAGCTGTCTGAAAATCACTGGTTTGGTACAGCCCTGAATATCATTTTTGAGGAAATAGAGACCCAGAAGTGCACAGCTAGAAACGATCCCACCAGAATGAGTCCTCCCACCCAACCCCACCAAGCCCCCCGTGTCCTTATGCAGGATAGGGCCATGAGGGCCCCTCCAAACAGTGAGGTGCCCAGACCTCAGCTTTACCACCCCATGTGCCCCTCATCCTGCCAGCACAGCTGTCCCACTTGGATTAATTCTCTAGATGAATACAAATTAGTTCTTCCAATGCCAAAACAATTTCTTCCTTGTTTTAAAACAATTTTATCCCCAAACTCTGAGAAATAGTAGCTCTTCCCTAGGGTCTGCTAACTCCCTGAAACCAAACACAAAAATTATATGGGGAGCGAGGGGGCGGGGGAGGGGACGACACATCTCTGGAGAAAGAGTCTCCCCAGATTATCAAGCAATGCTCTAAAATGGACCCTATAGCCACTGTTAAGAGAGAATGCTGAAGAGGATTTGCCCTTTCCTGGTGATCTGGGTCACAGAGACGCCCTCTTTATGCCACCCCAGAGCATCTGGCATAACTCTGTGCTGCTTTCCCAGCTCTTCCACGGCCTCCCCAGCGGCCAGGCCCCATTCCACTCCTCCATGTTGCCTTTGGCCTGCCTCAGGGTGGCTGAGTGATCAGTGGGCTCACATGGACCCAGTGGGCTCCTGTGGACACAGATTTCAACCCATGGTCACTGAGACCAGGTCTGAGGCACTAAGGAGGGATTTCCAGGGGCCTTTGAACCTCAGCTATGCCATGAGGCCCTGTCCCCCACTCCCTGCCAAGTTTTTGTTCTGGAGTTGGAGGGGAATGGAGCAGTAATCTAGCCCAGTTTTGTTCAAACTTCAGTCATTTGTCCACCTTCACAAACTTGCTATGCCTGTGTGTTGCCTGTATTGTTTTTTAATTGTTTTATTTAAACACTTTTTTTTTTTTCACTTAAATATATTTTAAAAGGAAACTTTAAATCACTACTATTCCCTTCAACTGAGCAACCCCACCTCAAGGAATCTATCCTGAAGATACACCTCCAACAATATGAAAACACACATGCACAGGGTATTCACTGCAGTATTATCTATAATTGCAAAACACTGGAAACTACCTAAATGTCCAGCACAGGAGACTGGTTGAATAAACTATGTTACATACATACAGTGCAGATGTGAAAAAGAATGATGAAGACCTTTGTGAACTGCCATGGAGGGATTTCCAGGGATATTAAGTGAAAAGGGCAAAGGACAAAAGAGCTTATGTAGAATGCTACCTTGTGTGTAAGAAAGAAGGGAAAATAATAAAATGTACATATATCTGCTTATTTTTACAAAGCACAGGAAGGATGATCCACAAAACAGGTCAGTTCCCTGTAAGAGAGGAGGGAGGAGGAGGAAGGATTCTGGAGGGAGGCATATTTCCTTGCACATACCTTGAACATACTTTTGCAGAAGGTTGAGTTAGTTAAACATTCTATGTATTTGAAAAAGGAATTCACATCAATAAGTATGGGAAGGGGGAACCCTAAACAGAAAGAAAACTAAAGCAGCAGCAGCAGCAGCTGCTGCTGCTACATTTATTTTAAATGAATATCACACCCATCCTGAAGGAGATAAAGGAAGGATGGACTAATCCAAGTAGTTTATGAACACAACACTTGACTAGAAACCCTCAGTTTTAAGGCAAGTGAAGTACTGGGGGTGGGTGGAAGAGTTGTAAACAAATTGTTAACTCTTTTTCATCATTTGTTTACTATAGTGGTATGGGTAAAACAATTCTGAAACCTTTTAAAATGTATTATAACATTGATGTTGATTCTGTTGAGAGCCAGGGCCCTCACTGTGGAAGAGAAAGAGAAATATGGGATGGGGGAAAGCAAGAAAGAACCCTGAGGGAACTGATTAGAATGGGAGGTATTGGTATGAATATCAATAAAATATGTATATGTATATGCATGCTTGTATGTTTGTATATGTATGTGTATATAAATGCATATTTTGTATATCTACATGCATAGATTTCCTGGCTGTCCACTAAAAGGGCCAAGAAACAAAGACATCCCAGTAGCAATGAGCACACAGATACCCAGATATTGGTCTCTAATACCACTGCCCACTGAAAGGCACCAGGACTCTTTATAGAGAAATGGCTCATCCCAGGGATGGGCACGGTAGATTCAAGATGAACCCAGAAAACCTTGTTATGCCAGAAAACTAGGGATTGCTCCAAAAAATGATGGATTTATCACAAGGACACAGCAACCAGCTTGAAAGGGTTCCTGCTGGCTAAATCTGGGACCATTTGAGCATCAAAATAATTAAATACAGTAATATATAAACCATTAAAAAAATTGGAATCCATGAGTCCATACCAATGATAAATAGATAAATAAATGGAGGAGAAGGGAGAGATCTTGCTTAGGGTAGAATGCCAAGGACTGACTTTTAAACACTGAGGGAAAGCTGAAGTTGCAAAATCACTATTTTGCAACCATCATAAAGATTGGCTCAAGCAAGAATCATCAAATGCTACCAAATCTAGGGGGGATACTTTGATGAGGAGCAGGATATCTGTCCTGTCTCAAAGTGTATGCATATAGACTGCATCTTAGTTGCAAAGAAAACAAAAAGTCATTATACAGTGGAGACACTGGACAACACCTTAACTGGATGAAGAAAACATCATCACCCATGAGGGACAGAGGGACATGATGAGACTCCAGAGCTGAAAGCCTGAGAAGGACACAGCATCTCCTACGTGAAACATTAAAGAGAAAATGAGGAACATTCTAATAAAACAAAAGGGAGAGAGAGGTCTTACAATCTTTAAAAATGTCAGTGTCATAAAGACAAAGGCTGTGGAAATGTTCCAGATTAAAGAAGGCTAAAGAGACACAACAATTAAAAGCACTAACTGACCCTAGGCTGGATTTTGTACCAGAGTGGAAATGCGCTATAAAGGACATTATTAGGTCAATGGACAGAACTGGGACAGGGACAGTAGAGAAGTTGGTAATTGTACTCTGGTTATGAAAGTGAGTATTTCTATTCTTAGAAAATGCATGTTGAAGTATTTAGGAGTAAAGGACCACGATGTAGGTAACTTACCCGGGGGGGAGGGGGGGTGTTTGTGTGTGTGTGTGTGTGTGTGTGTGTGTGTGTGTGTGTGTGTAGAGAGAGAGAGAATGCAAATGAGAAAGCAATGGGGTAAAATGTTAAAAAGGTGAAACTGGTAATGGGCAAAGGGTTGTTCTTAATACAGCAACTTTTTGTAAATTTGAAATTATTTTCAAATGAAAAGTTTGAAAAATTACTACTATAAACATGAAACCAGCATAAACAGAAAACAACTGTAAAAATATACAAGTGAACAAAAGGCTGCTAAGGCCTGCTACCCATGTTTAAAATGGGAGCTTCACCACGCTTGAGGCACTAGAGGCACATTCACATCCGCGGGAAGGGTTCCTTCCGCAGACAATCTCTCAGAATAAGAACTCTCTCTAAACTATGCAATGTCCTCTCTGGACCACCTAAAATCATTTCCACATCCTACTCTTGGGCAATGCTGATTTAGCCTAATCTCTGCATTCACTGAAGGGGAAACTGAGGCACAGAGGAATGTGTGCCTATGTGAGCTCCTGGAAGAGTCCTGGGCCCCACCCAGGCTGGTATGTACTCTTTACTGCATGGCCATCAGTTGCCTGGTAGGAACAGGCGTTTATGTGCTATCAATTCTGGTGAACCCTCCAGTACCCAGGCTGGCAGGTAGTGAGGTGCCAACACACAGCTGCAGGTGAGCCTCTGGGAGCCCGAGCCTCTGGGTGCTCCTTGTCCCACAGCAGGTTAGGCTGCACAGAGGGGAACAGGACCCCAAATCTCCAACTGTCCTCCCATTGGTAGGCACCACCCAGATTCTCTGCAGCCTGTATCATTTCCACAAAAGCCTCCCAAGCAGCAAAGGCCCCATTTCTCCACTTGTTGTTTGGGTGGTTGCTGTGTTGGGAAAAGCCACTGCAAGCAGGAGTGGCCTTTGGGACCCTCGAAACCCAACGACGTCAAGGTCTGCCTCTTGATGTGACAACTCAGGCCAGATCCTTCCCAATGTCTCCGACACTCTGGTTTTTAAAAATAACAGCAATAATTCATCAAATTGCCTGGGATGATGTACATTCTAATCTGATTAATATTTGGTAAATGAAGTGCTTTTCAGGGAAACGGCAGGCATGACCTTGCAACAGTCTGATTTCACAAATTCAAGGATTTTATCAACTGCCATCTGTGATCTATATTCCAGCAAACAAGGACAGACAATAAAAAGAGGGAAGGAGCGAATACGAATGCCCCACAAAGGGCATTAAGAGAAGGCGGAGAAAGATGCTGTTGCTGGTTTCCTAGGAAACAGAGGAAGGACTTCATGTTATTGGCTGCCTTTGGAACAGCACTTCAAGAGGCAAATAGTACCTGCCAATGACAGGGCACGGGGATGGGGGCAGGTGCGGGGTATTTGTGTACTCCTTCCCTTTTTATTATCTTCTATTGAATGTCAGGAGACTGAATTCAGAATGGTTTTCTGGGAAGTTGCCCCTCAAAGAATGTGTCCGAGCTCACCTTCGAACCTCTTCCTTGGACTAGTTTGGTCTATTTGAAAAGCTGCCACTCTCACATCTCTACAATGGCTGCCCACCCACAGATGTCCTCCACTATCTCACATGCACAAGTGCACAAACACAACTCACTCAACTCACTGTACTCATTAGTCACAGAAATTAACAGAGAAACAGGTACCACAGAAACTTGCTATCATGCCCAAGCAGAGTCCACCAACCAAACTCAAACGCCCCTTCCAAGCCCCTTGCTCGGACCTCCATCTTGGCAAGGAATCCTAGTCAGTGCTCATGTGCCACAGGCTAAACGCTGCCGTGTTGGTGTTCTCCTTTATAACCACTTGAGGGTGGGCCTTCTGAAGGCCTCTCTACAGGTGGAGATGACTTGCCCAAGGTCAGAGGTGCTCAGGGGCAGAGTTGGAATTCAGACCCTGACCTCCCGACTCCTAGTCCCTGGCTCACCCCCAGCAGAAAACTTGGCCAGGGCTGGGGTTGCCTCTGGCTTTGCAAGAGGAGCCAGAAATTAGGCCAGGTTCCATTGTATTTCAGAAGAGATTTCCAAATAATCAATAATAAAGCAAATCAGGGACTCCAAACTGCCAGGTATCCCTCAAATCCCAGCTGAAGTGGTAGATTCAAAATCAGTCCCATTGCCCTCACTCCATGCGCTTGCTGGAATTCCAAGAAAAGAGCAGGCTTTGAATGTAAGGCTATGAAACTAATGCCTATGTTTTTCACAGGCAAAACACAAAAGACAAGCCCCATTTTTCAAATGAGAAGTTTTAACAATTCATTCTCTTGTCTCAGGTCTGCTTATTAAGTTAGTATTCTAAGTGAATCCAAAAAAAGAGATGACTGTCCTTTCCGACTGAGAGCCAGCTAAGAAACTAATATGCATCCTAGGATGCTCGACTTCCTGGGCACGGTAAACGCTTCTTCAGCTAGAGGGAGATGACATACCCCTTCTTCCTTTCAGCATTCAATTTCTGCAAATTTAGGGGCCCTGTGATTTGATTGGTTTCAGAATGAGTCACCCATTGCTTGGGACCTGAGGTAGAGCAAATTTCTTTGCAAACTGGGGGTGGGAATGGATGGGTCAGGGGTACATATTCATTTCACACAACTTCCTTGTCTGGGCTTAAATGTGGAGGAGGTGTGAACTTTGGGTGCTGCATCTGTAGGAAAAAAAAAACACGTAATGCCACATTCAAATCAGGTCATGGCAAAATTGTGACTTATGACCACATGCCCTTTTTACTCATATGATTTACCCCACCTTTTTAAGAAAAGATTGCACAACTAAAATGGGGGTGGCAGTGTGTGCATGTGGAGAACCAGGGCTGACATCAAGTCGCTTATGCTCGTCTGTTACAACCAGGCTGTCAACAGAACACAAGAACCAGGGACCATGAAAGAAGCTTGCCAGAGAAGAAACAATTTGGAGGAGAAAACAATCACATAGCCACCTCAAAATCGGAAGGGAGAAGTTGTCCCCGAGAGATATGAGTAGAACTCAGAAATATAGCACCACCAACTGGCTTTCCAGGGGAGCCCTCTGTAGGCAGTGCCTGCCGTTTCTGTGGGCCCAGCATCTTCGCCTCCTTCTGATCATCGCCCCTCATTTTCTATTTAGGAGGCTACTTCCTTCCCTCTCAGTCCATGTCATCCAAGTGGGGTTGACTTGACTCCCTAGCTAGCGGGTTAGATACACAACCTAGGCTTGACCAATTAGCATAGAACATCCCTCTTCAGGGCAGACAGCACCAATGAGCACCAGCCCCAGCCTTCCAGCTGGAACTCCCCGGAAGGAGAGGCTCCCTCTCCACCTGGTGCTAAGCTGGTAGGATGCAAGCCCAGCACTGCCCATGGTCATCTCTGTACCTGGGTCCAGCCCTGCCCAAGTCTCCCAGTTACATGAACAATAATTGCCCTTTTATGCTTAAGCCAGTCTGAGTTAGATTCCTGAATCTTATAAAAACCCCAAAAGTTCTAACACACAAAAGTCATCGTGTAAACTATACTATCTATACTCATATTTTCCAGGTGTCAAAACTGAGGCTCACAGCTTAAGGAGACTGTCCAAGGCACACAATAAACCTAAATGTCAACACAAGACTGGAAGTAACATCTCCCATCTTTGATGCACTCCCCCACTCTATGCTGGACTTTGGCTTGAAATGGTAATGAGGAAAGAAGCCTGACTCCCTTCCAAATCACAGGAATTAACAGCTGTGCAGTTTTACGCAAACACAGATACAGTCTAGGAAGAGAACACATACCAACAGTGCCTTTAAATATGAGAATAACTAAGAGATCGAGTGTATGATTCAAAAAGCTTAAGGGTACAACTGTTGCCGCCAAGGTGTGTCTCTTTGCAAGACGGGCCTGCGAAAGTTTTACTTGTTTATGGCAAACTAGATAGGAAGATGATAGGCCCATCATAGTTTGGAATGACTAATACGTTCAAGAAAATAGGGGTGCCCCAAATTGCAGAAGGGGTCACTGAGAGCCACGCTTGAGCTGAAGTAGTATCAACTGTCCAAGCAAAGGCTCTGGGGAAATTCCTGGGCCCTGCTGGCACACCCTGGTAGTGTAATTGCCTGGAAAACACGCTTTTGTAGGCTTGTGAAAATTCCTCCCCTTGCCCCGTGCACTGGACAGGTAGGCTCAGCGCCCATGGAGTCCTCACACCAATCCAAGCAGACAGAGATGCAATGGCAGCTATGCTGAGCCTGGCCTGAAGCCCCTGTGCACCATGACTGCCTCACCC
>JAQZBX010068553.1:0-15742 GCA_029593785.1 Cabassous unicinctus | reverse complement strand
TGGGACCACGGAGCCTTAAGAGAAAGAAGAAAGGCTGAGCCCTTGCAGAGATCAGCAATCATCTTTGGTGAGAAAGTACCTCTTATGGTACCTTGAGTTGGACTCTTTAGGGCCTGGAAACTGTAAGCTTCTACCCCAAATAAACACCCTTCATAAAAGCCAACAGAGTTCTGTCCTTTGCGCCAGCACCCCTTTGGCTGACTGATACAGTGTGGAAGAGGTAAGAAACATAACTGTGCATAGCCGCCTTGCAGCCTCCTCTTGCTTCCCTGCGGTGTCCTGCTGGGGCTGCTTTTGCTCTGTGCTAAAACAGATGCAAAGTGAAACTTTTTGCGACATCACCCTGAGACCCCATACGCAAAGCAGAGCAGTGGTAAAGAGGAATGCACCGTTTACTGCAGATTTCATAGGGCACACAGAGGGGCCGGTTTTCATCACACGTCTCACAAACACTTTTGCTATTCCAAAACCCTTACGCTGTGTCCTCAAAGTGGGTACTTTTCCCTTTCTTTCCAGGCTTCCAACTCATCCTTTCCTAGATTCTCCTACAAAGTTGTAGATGCTTCTCTCCTCTACCGTGTTGAACAATTCTGCTCTTTCCTCGCTCCTTCTCCAGATTTGTATATATTAGTCAAGCCGTGTCCTAGATGCTGCTACATTAATAGTTACTATAATGCAGGGGTTCTTAAGCTTTTTTATTCCACGGACCCCTTTGCCAGTCAGGTGAAAATCACGGACCCCTTACTAAGTCCACACTATACTGTGTATTATTTAATGAATATATCGCACCCGCACCAACACGTCCCAACAAAAATAGTGGTTTTTTAAAATTTCAATTCAAGCTCATGGACCCCTTGCTAAGAAACTCTTCATAATGTTTTTTTTTTTTTTTTAACTTTATTTTGTACATCTAATAACTGAAAATATAAACAATTAAAACTAAAAAGAAAACACAATTGAATAAAAACATACATTTCTCAAATGTACTGGATACATATAAATTTTTTTTTTCAATCATGCAATATGTTACACAATATATTTGGTTCATAGTAACACAATCGTACAGTATTTGTCCTTTTGCGTCTGGCTTGCTTCCCTCAGCATAATGTCCTCCAGGTTCATCCATGTTGGCATATGCTTTACGACTTCATTTCTTCTTACAGCGGCATAATATGCTTTTAGTGTGGGAAACAACTTAATGGCTTTCTTTTCTATTTGAGTAAGTTCTTTAGGATCTCAGCCCCAATTAGTTAATTAAAGTACTTATTTCAAACACACAATGGTGCCCTCATTTTATGTTTTTTTCTGAATGAAATTTTCTCTATTCAATTTCATCTCAAAAATCAGGAGGTTCTACATCTTTCCACAGTTCCTACTATTGCCCTCTTCATCAAGTCTCTGACAAAAGAGGCTTTTACATTGCTCTCTATAAAATAAAATTGAAAGTGTACTTCAATTAAAACTTTGATGTCTCTAAAGAATGTTCTAGTTAGAGCTATAAGGATCTCTCGGAAAGCTTTTTAGGGATTCTACTGACATAGGACTAATAAGGTTTGTCCAAAACAAATGTGGCCTAGGACTCAACACTGAAATTGACAGCTCTGCGTCTCTCTCTTGGTAGCCAGCATTAAATAAGCATCTCAAAACACAAAGGCCAATAAATCTAGAATATAATCCTTTTAAAAATTAGGAGCTTGATCAAAATGCTTATTAGAGGAAATGGCCCATTGCTAATACCTGCATTCTTTCCACCATTAAAATTGCCTTTTTTAGAACTACAAAAAAAAAATGCTTACAGAGAACAGTTGTGATGTCACATCCTCTTAGACATGTGGCTCTGGTGAATGACATTTCTACAATCATATATTGCTTTGTATAGCACCTATTCTGTTACAACATCATCCAGTCTATAGATACTTGCTTAGTAATTAATCTTCCTCAACCACACTCAAACAACATTTCTGATATGAAAATGGGGACGTATGTGTATTAAAGCATCTTTTTATCCAAAGTTAGATCCATGGACCTTTGAAGATTGGGCATTGGAGTAATAATATAATCAATTTTTTTTTCTCTTAATTTCTTTTTGCTGTTGCTATTCTCATGGGTGAACCAGGTTGTTTATTATTTCATCCCTAAAGAATGGGATCTGCTATGTCCTAGGCCAGCTGGATTAAGACCATTTGTGAACCTGCAGGAATCAAACTGCAGTGAGAGCAGATTTAGCAAGGCTACCTTTAAAAATGGAAAGCAACTGTAAAAGTGGCATAAAGAAGGCATGACACAAATGCGAATGGAGACACATCTTCACTAGAGACCTGCATAAGTATTTAGACTTCCTATTTCCAGATGTCAAACTGGTAATATATATTCCCTTCAAAATCGTATTATAATTGCTAAATGTGTCAGTCACTCTTGGCAGCTGGTGGGTAGGTACACTGTGTGTTGATCTAACTTCTGATAAATATATGGTGTGAATAATTACTCATTACTTGAAGACTGAGTTTGCCTAAAACCTGCCCAGTTTTCCTTTTCAGAAAACTTACAGGAGGTGGATTAAAGAATGAGTTCTCTTTTGGAGAAGCACTATTGATGAGTAAGATGAAGTTTTAATTGCATAGGAGCTTTATAGAGGTAGGTTGTAATTGCCCACATTGTATGTAAGGCATCAAGACCATATATCTAAATGCTGGATGAATATTAGATGCACCCTCTACTTTTTTAATAGACGTCTTCCTCCTGATATCTTCAGCCACTTTTAAGAGAATGTTAATCCCATGATTTTTCCTCCTGAGATTCATTACCTGTCCATTCACACTTTCCCCTGTATAAAAAAAGAAACTACATTTCAGAAGCTCTGGGGAAAAGATATTACATTGTATTTCTCAATGTGGAAATGGAAAAACAAGAATGCTTTTTCACTGTCACTCCTATTTCATTGAGGATTCAGAAGTCAAAGGTATCTGTGCTTTTGTTAGGACTAGAAAACAGTCTTCATGTAGTTTTAGAATTATTTTACTGGGCAGGTATGGGATTGGGGAGCTTTCAGCAATAATCTTCCTAGGTTCTCTACTTCTTAATTTGTGAAACAGCTAAATAAATTCGTCTATTAGGTTTTTCTTCTATAGAAGCAACTGCTATTAATTTATTTCCTCAAGCACCCTTTACTTTTTTGACTTATATGCTCCCTTATATTCTTAAATAGAAAGCCCCCTAGCCACACGGTCTTATTGCGCAGTAAGAGTTCTTCTCTGGCATCACACATGGTTGGCCTCTTGCACCTTATCTCGCCATGCATTCTGCTTCCCAGTTTGTTTCTGGAATGCTTAACTTCTAGCCTCTGGGTCTCCTTTCTTACCGCAGGCTTCCTCTTGTCCCCTTAGACCTACTAAAACTAGCCAACTAAAAAGGTTAGTGCAAATTCACTTCCTTACAATGCTCGTCAGAAAGTCTGTGCCAAGTAGGTTGGATTGAGTCATGAGTCAAGCGTGTGCTGCAATTTTGTAATCAGCTTCCTCACCTCCAAGTCGCCAGAGCTCACAGCTCCTCTTTTCTGCTACCCTCATCCAGAGGGTGTTTTTCATGGTAATATCGATATACAAATGGAAGGCGATAACTCAGCGATGGCTAGTAAGCTACGGGTTGCACACTAAGGTGGAAATCATTCAGATTTGGGGGCAGAACGTGTAAAATTTTAATCTGGACTTCTTGCTTACAGGGATCACTGTGTGATCTTTGGCAAGTTTTTTGAACCCTCAGAATTTCATCTATGAAACAAAAACAATGTTAACAATGATAATATGACCTAACATAAAAGACAGTTGTGAGGAATCAAAGAAACTTGCTATGTAATCATGATGTATTAATGAATCATTGACAATAGAATTGTAAATTGATAGTCTTAATTTCTTCTAAATGGCAACCAGGAAGGGCATTCGTGTGAACTGCCTCATTCTAGCTCCGCCTCATCTCCCCTTAGACCAAAAAGTTCTGATAATGTTGCCTTCATCTCCCCAGATAAAGTGGGAAGTGGCTTCTGCTACTGTCAGCTTGGGGTGCTAAGGGTAGCTTTTCAGCTCGTGACATCGTGGGTGAGTAGCAGCAGTGCCAACAAGAATTCACACGCGAATACAGAGAGATATCAATATGAGGAATTGCATCTTGTTAAGGAACGAGCATAAGCTTCAGAGACAGACAAAGGTGGATTCGAAGCCTGTCTCGCTGCCATCTGCTAGTCTGCTGTGACCTTAGACTTGCTACTTATCTTCTCTGAACCTCAGTTTCCTCATTGGCCAAACTTGGAGAATAAAGTCCATTTGTAGAGTAGCATATTGGACAATCAGCTAATGGTGGATTTATTCTCATTCGTGGACTGTCTCTTGAGAAAATTTGTCAGGGGCTTTTACTAGCCTTCTTTCATAAGGGGTGTCTTAACTTGGAACGTGTTAAAGGCAGCAGGAAGCCTCTAGGGCTTTCACAGTTAGTAGTTTGCTTTCCTGAATAGACATACTTGGGATGATTCATTCAGGATTAATGTAAGTGATAATTCAACTAACACCTTAACATGTGGGTTTGCCAAATGTTTCTTTTTTTAAAGGGCGTATGATCCTCCACTTTCCTTCACAAATGAATAGAGAGGCCAACATTGAGGATTTGGGAAGCGTATGTGGGGTTGACTTTTGGAGCAGAGGCAGTCTTCCTGGAATTCCTAAAATCCTTCAATGAAAGAGGCTACCAATATTTATCTGTCAGATGACAGAGGAATTGAGAAAGGAAACTGCCTTGTGAAATTAGCTTGTTACCTAAAAGATGCCTAGATTTGGAGTCAGAAAATTTTGATTTTGAATCAGACCTTACCATTTACATGTCTTTTTTTCTTGGGCAAAAACTTCTTAAACTCCCTGAATCTACAAAAGGAAAATGCTACTACTAACGACAATCACAATAATAATAACACTAATAGTAATAATAATAATACCAAGTCATAAAATTAATCCTGGGACTAAAATAGCTAGAGGATTTAAATTTGCTTTGTAATAGAGATGAAATTAACAACAATATTATACATTGATGATCTTTAAATATTGGCTGTGTTGGTGAGAAAAGGAGAAATAACTAAATTTGTAATGTGCTTAGCCTTAGGGACCTCATCTGAGTGGGCAGGGGAGAAAAGGGGCTGTTCAAATCCCTGATCAAGCAGTAGGTGGCAAGATGCTCTCCTGGGAAATATTTAAACAGATATTGGAAGACCAAGGACTTTGGTTTAGGAGAAAGAATTGCTGCATTTATAAGCATTTGAACTAGATGGGAATTATGGCATTTTTCAGCATATTGGTAAGCTGGCTTTGTTAATGCCTTTCACCTGGCTTTATACTTTCTCTTTGTCCTGAGGACTTTGCCAATACTTCAAGACAAATCATTCCTAATCACATAAGCAGGGGAAGAATCTGTTTCTATTTTGCCTTTAGAGAGATACAACGTGACCTACAATACTTAGCAAACACATAGTTTCTGGCACACGGTAAATTCAAAGAGAAATTGTTAACAGACTAATTCAGTCAGCTGGGAATGCAGAACAATATACTTTTTAGAATGCCCAAAAGCCAGATAGAGAAGGCAAAAGGGAATAGTTTGTTGATCTCCTTAGTACCCACAGCTTTGTTCAGAACAGATATCAGGAGGGCAGTGATATGAAGAGATAAGCTTGCTGTCCTTTTATTGAGCATTTCCATTGTGAAGGCAAGGTCAAATATTCTAAGGAAATAGGAAAAACCTGAGTCAAATAATGTAGGTTACAAGGGCCTGTTCCAGGGTGCTAATTAATGTTATCACAGGCGATGGCTAAAATGAGAATTTTACCTGCTGGTTAGTTTTTAACATATGCTGAAACATAACACAAGGAGGACTTGCCTATACTGCTATTGTGTAAAAGAGATTGCCACTAGCAAATGGTTCATGGTAAACCGTTTTCTACATTATGTATAAACTCTAGGAGATGTGACTTAAAGTACGCCATGAGTCTTTGAAAGAAAATCATTTGCACAAGATAAAAATGTGATGGCAAACCCTTGTCTTTTCTTATCATCTGTGCTGAATGTTGGTTTGATACCTATGAAAGAACATGTCCCACTGAATTGTTGTGTCATAATTTAGTTAGTTCAGCAAAGCTGAACTACATTTGCTTCAGAGGTTAGCCAGTTATAGCTCTTCTCAGAGTTGCCACCTCCAAAAGTGGTCAAATCATTAGCTGCCTGAAGTTACGTGAAACTTAAACTAGGTTGATTCATTGATATAATTCCTGGAAGAGCCAAGAAAAATCTATCTTAATGATTTTAGAAGGAGACATAACTTTTAAAATTACAAATTCAATCTTTATTAGATTTTCTTAAGTAGTTGTGAGAAGAGAGGAAGGTCTTGATAAGATAGACAAAATTAAAAGAATGCAAAAATCCCTACAAAAATAGCGGTCAGTGAAAAAGAAAAATGTTTAGAGGCTGATACAGAAGTTCAAAGATTGTGTCTCAGACCTAAAGCTCTAAAGTGTATAGAAGTGAATTTACTAATATCTTTCAGTGGTCATAATCTATAGGATTCATTTAATAGTAATTATAAAAAATACTAGGGATATACCTTTCCATTGTCTTCCCATTCTCTGATTCCAAATCTGTGAGGAGGCATCCTTCTAATTTTTTTTCCTTCTTAACTCCATATGACCAACTGGTGAAACTCTACATATTCTTTTTGCTGTGGTTGTTTAAATGTTCACTGGCCATTCCTCCTGTCATTACCCTTGACCCTGTAAACCTTGCACTTATCCATCTCATGTTATATTATTATTTTCTGCTCTTCTACTAGATTGTGAACTTCTTGAGTTCAGGGAATGTGCCTTGATTAAAGTTCTTTCTTCAGTGCCAAGTTTAATAGCCAATATATATATTTATTGAATAAATAAGTGAAGGCAGAGTCCTAACTGCTCTCTTGGCCTCCAAATTGCATGAACACTATTAGACTTTCACCTACTACATCAATTAATTCATCAGCATCATCAATTGGGATTTAGACTTTACATAACATGACTCTACTTTCCAAATCCTTTTCACTTCCCAGTACTTCCTCACATGCCATAAAAATTTTGAAAGAGCTAACCTGGCATAATAATTCCATACATGAACTCTGGCCTTGAATCTGTCAGTTTACTCGCTATTCTTTGATGAGGCTGTGCGTATGGTATCCAATTGTTTTTTGAAAATTTACATTATGGCAAATATAATATGTAAAAGCATATGTAAAACATAGACATATTTTAAAACAAAAATAATAAAGCAAAAACTCACTTGCTCAAAAATTAGAACATTAGAAAGTTAGAAAAATTATTAACATCTTTCAAAAGTAGGTGTAACTTGGGAGCATTTTGGGGCCATTGGAATTATCCTGCATGACATTGCAATGATGGATACAGGCCATTATACATTTTGTCAAAACCCATAAAAGTGTGTGTGTCAGAGTATAAACCATAATGTAAACTATAGTCCATCGTTAGTTGCAATGCTTCAATATGTGTTCATCAATTCTAACAAACGTACCACACTTATGAAAGATGTTGTTAATGTGAGAAAGAGTGGGAGCGGGAGGGGTGATTCATATGGGAATCCCCTATATTTTTTATGTAACATTTATGTAATCTAAATCTTTAAAAATAAACAAAAAATTAAAAAATGAAACAAAACCTCTGTAGGCCTCACCCAGTTTCCAGTGCCTTCCTCCTACCTCAGAGAAAACCAATAACCTGAATTTTGTGTTTATTATTCTCTTGCTTTGTTGAAAGTTTTCAGTATTTAAATATGAATCTTTAAATAATATATTGTTTAATAATATCTTTTTCATGTTTGGGGCTTTCTTATGAATAAAAATATTCAATGTTTTTGTTTTGAACTTTTTTGATTCAGTGTTATATTTCTAGAATTCAGCCATGCTGTAGCTGTGGTTTCCTTATTTTCACTTTTGCATACTTCCATTCAATGAATGTATATAATTTTATATAATGTAGAATGTATTTTATATAATATATTACATAGTATATTTTATATAATCTATTACATACATAAATATATATTTTATGTAGGATGTTTGTATTTAGGCTCATGAATAAACTCGTTCTATACCTTTCTTTTTTTACAATGCCTTTCTCCTGATTTGATATCTAAGTTATGTTAACTTCATAAAGTAAGTTGGGAAAATATTTCTTTTTTCCCCTCTCTGAGAAGAAAATAATTTTCTGTTTCTTGAGTTCATTTCTAGTTGAGTTTATCTTTAAAACCATGTGGATCTAGTGTTTAAATTTGGGAATATTTTCAACTAAGATTAAATTCTCATAATAGCATATGACTACTTAGTTTCTCTATTATATCTTGAGTCAGTTTTTGTAATTCATATTTTTCTGGAAATTGTTTTGTTTCGTAAAAGTTTCCAAATTTACTTGCCTAAGTGCTTCATAATATTCTTAATATCTCTTTAATTACTGCTTCATATTTTTATGTCCACACTTTTAAAAATTAGCCCAGGGGCTAGTTTAGTAATCATTTTCAAACAACCAATGTTTTTCTTCATTCCTCCTATTAATGCAATTCAATACCATTATTGTTTGTATTTATCTTTATTATTTATTTTCTTTTGATTTTACTAGACTAAGGACTTACCACTTTTTATAAAATTCTTTATTCTTTGACATCAATTTTAAATATTTAGAGGTTTTATTTTATTTTTTTTATCACCCCTGATGGCTGCCTCATCTGTTTGCTCATTGTTTGTGCTCATTGTTTGTGCTTGTTGTCTGCTTGTTGTCCCTGCTTGCTGTTTTTGCTCATTGTCTGCTCATTGCTCTTTGCTTGCCGTCTGCTTGTTGTCTGTCTACTTTTTCTTTAAGAGGCATTGGGAGCTGAACCCAGGACCTTCCATGTGGGAGGCGGGTGCCCAACTACTTGAGCCACATCTCCTCCCCAGAGGTTTTATTTTTAACTTGCAAATGGACAGGTATTAAAAATTAACTTTATGCAGAATATATTCCATTGTAATCAGAGAATATAGTCTTTTTTATATCAATTTTTAAAAAAATTTACTGAAACTTACTTTGTGGTCTGGTGTATGTATGGTCTATGATATATTTTTATAAATTATCCATGAGTACTTAAATCAGTCAGTGCTTCGTTTAGATCAACCTGGTTAATTGCATTGTTTAAATCTTCTAAAATTTTACTTGTTTGAGTAGTTTAAGTCTCCTGTTTTGATGTTGAATTTATTTCTTTCTCCTTGTATTTGATGTCTTTACTTCAAATATTTTAGCAATGTTATTAGAAGCCTGGTGAAGAGTACTTTTAGAGTCTTCAGTGAAGGGGTAGCCCTCACTGGCTAGTACTCAATGTTTGAGATGAATTCATTCTGTAATGAAGAAATATACTCCATGGAGTGACTTGAAGTTCTGTCGTCTCATAAACAAATTCCACATGCTGGTGATAACTAATGCATTGCTTCTTCCAGGTTACACACGGCACATTAAAAGAAATTACTTCAACACAATGGCCTCGCATGGAGTAGATTGTTAAAAGTGTGGAACTGTCAGGCACTCCAGCAGAAATTTACCTAGAAGAAAACGTACTTGATATTACTCAAATTATGCCTCCAGGATAGTCAAGGATAAACCTAGTCCATAGATACCAGTGCTGAGGCAGAAATGCCAAAATGTTTGAACCTGTGGCCAATGAACTTTGAATAATCTTTCAGAAAAGGTACAGGGAGCTTCATTCTTTCAAGTATTTCCAGGAATTAGTGACCATAGTTAGTAGAGTATCATCAAAAATATACTACCATATTGGTATATAAAAGAAAAATTAAGTAAACCAAACTAAAGAATTACCATCGCAATCATTTCATTATTCCCCCCATTATAGAGCTCAAGCAAATGAAAATACTTCCTTTGCTCTGTGGAGGTAAAATGAGTTTACCCCTCAGTCTGACTAGCATGGCACTGATGAACCGCTGTGAATGAATCGAGTACAGTGTAAATATATGAGACAGAAATGATTTGTAAGCTCAACAGCCCATGGACAATAATGGAAATTAAACTCAATAAAGAATAAGAAAAGAGAAAAGATGCAGAGTGAAAAACAACACAGCAGCAGCCAAACAACCTGTAAAGACTGAAGGAAACCCGAAGAGCACGCGAGAACAAAGAAGCCACTTGCTTGGCATTCACCATAATTGATCGTTTTATATGTCAACTATCCTTTTTCCTCCACGGAATCTGAGTCTAAAGTCATGGTCAATATGTCCTTGAATATATTTACTGAATTTTGGAGTGTATACACAGTGGCTGGAAGAGATCAAATACACCTCAAATTTCTTTCATCTCTTTTTTTTATTATTATTCGTCATTTTAGCAGTCAATTTTCTGCATGTAATGGAAAGACAGAAACTGAAAGTGTCTTTTCTAGGATGGTTTGCCATTTCCCTTGTTTGCCCCATGTCTCCTTCTTATCCAGCATGTTTGACTCGGTGTTTTTCTCACTGGTCTCATTTTCTAGTCTTCCTGTTATTTTTTTGTGGGATAGGCCTGATGGTTCATTTGGAGCATACTGTGGAGTCACAAGAAACATGCACACAGCAGTGCGGTTTGTTCCAGAAGAATGCAAGGAAACAGAAGTCTAACATGCCAATCTAAGTAGCCACTAATATCTTATTAATATGAAAGAAAAAGATTTTTATGTTTCTGATTCTTTTTTCCTTAAAAACCATATTTTCCCAACATAAAGCTGATCAATTCCGGGAAGCTCTAATAATCCAGCTGCAATTACTGGGGCATGTGAGAAAGATGTGAACAAGAACCAAATCAATGTAATGCAAAGGGTGATGACCCTATTTTGTTCATACGTACTAGAAAATAAAAGCCTGCTTCTCTCTTTTGTGAAGTATATTGAATAAAGTCATTTTAAATTAGCCAATAATTATCTCTTTCTGATGTGGTCATGACATTTAGCAGAAATGATATGGAAAGGGATTCAATCCAGATTGAAAATGGTCTGAACAAAGCAGTGTTTGGTTGATATTGAATTTTCTGATTGGCACTCAGTGCTGCAGTATCCTGAGTAACTGCTACAGTTTCTCCTTTTGTCAGGGTTTTAACATCCTTTTGGAGACATAGTACGACAAAAAGGGCTCTCAAGACCCATAAACCTATATGCAAATTCCCATGGACCCTGGATGACTCTAGTTAGTTGCTGACAATCCCTGATATTCTTGTTCCAAACATGAGAATGTTTTTCACTATTTTTGAGAAGTATGCAGAGGATGCAAGATCACAAATAGTTATATATTTTTATACAGCATAGTTTATATGTAGCATATAGCATAAGACACATACAGCCTAGTAAATTCCCTGGCATATAGTAGATGCTCAATAAATGTTAAGCTCCAATCTTACTCCCTTTCCCTACTTCATCATAACAATAGCCATTTTTATGTACCAAATAATTTACTCTCATTCTTTCCTTTACTACTCAGCACTATTATTTTTCTCGTTTTAGGTATGGGCATACAGACTGATTGCCATAAAGAGACTTGCCCAAGGAGTCACTGCTCCTAAGTGCCAGAAAGACTAGAACTCAGGTTTGTCTGACTTCAGAGTCCATGTTCTTAGTGTCACATAAACTGCTTTGCTTTCCTGACAGGCTAAAAGGAAAGAGCGGAAGGTTTGCTGCAGCCACAGCTACTCCCTTTAGTCCTGAGCAGTGAGTCTGCCCCACTCCTGGCCTCCGTGGATGCTATCCTGGCTCTCAGCACATCCAACACCCTGCATTAGTTACCTACTGCTGCCTAACAAAATACCCCACAACGGACTGGCTTAAAACAACACCCATTTACCACCTCGTGGTTTCTGGGCTTCAGGAATCTGCAGTCTCTTCTGGAGGCTCAGGTGGGAAGGAGCTGCTTGCAAATGCAGGCTATTGGCAGCACTCAGCCCCTGGCAGCTAATGGACCGAGGGCTTCAGAGCCTCACTGGCTGTTGTCTGGAGGCGGTCCTTAACTTCTCGCCATGTGGATCTCTCCAAATTGCTTTATCAAAGCCTGTAAGCCGATTAAGTATTTGAAAGTCTGCTACCAAGGCAGGGGTTACAACATTTGGAGCCTAATCATGAAAGTGACCTTGCCTCAAAGTCACTTCATTATATTGGTTAGAAGCCAGTTACTCAGAAAGAGGAGCTTCCACAAGGCTGTGAATTCCAGGAGATGGGGGTCCTGGGGGCCACCGTGGACGGCATCTACCACACTCCCTGACCCTTTAGGGGTGTGCCTGAATTTCTGGCTATTTCTACGTCACTTGGGAGCTGATGGCAGCTCTTGAGTGCTCACTAGGTCTGCTTTCAATCTGACCTCGTGATTACTCCGTCTGCTTTGTGCATCTGTCTCCTGAGGTCATAGGATCACCATGTCCAGGGTCTCTTCCTGGAGTTCCAAGGGAGTCCTGAAACAGAGGCCTGCCTGCACGTCCTTCCACTCCTTGCACACGTTTTCCTTCTTTTGGACTTTAGCCAGGCCAGACCAGGTCCGGCAACATTTATCATTCCCTTCTTTCCTCTCTCTCCTTTTTCCCTCTGTTCAATCCGCCAGGGCAGGAAACAGCTTCTACTCCTTTCTCTTCTGTTTGAAAAATTGACAAGGCCCTCCTCTTGTCACTTCAGATGGGAGAAGGGAGATAAGAGAATTAAAGCAATCTTTTTTTTTTTTTTTAAACAAACTATCATCTTGCTGTAGACTCTAAAATTAAAACTAGATGGCAGGAGCCAACTCTTAACTGCTTGTAGTTATGCTGTAACTGTTGTCGCCCCTCTTGGCTCTTTTCTGACCCCTGACCTTGAAGTAAATACGTGCCTCAAGATGAGTAAGGAAAAAAAAGGCATATATAAAGATATGCAAAGATAAGCATTTTACTATCTTTAAAACATTACCCATTACAAGGGTTTCCTTGTGTACGGAAGGCAGAAAAGATTTATAACCTAAGGAATTTGTCTAATTCTCCTTTGTGCACAAAGCTTTTCTCTACCAAAATTGGTATGTGTGCAGGGCACCGCTGGGAGCAAAGCCAAACCACTCTGATTCTGGCCGCATGTAGCAGTGCATCTGTTCCCAGGCTCATAGAGGGACTTGTGAAACTGTGATTTCATATTTGAATCAATTTCAGTTTCTTAATCAGTGATTAGGAGAAGGAGTGTCAGGGTTTTAGTGGCACTGTTTTAGAGTGTTGGAGCACATGGGCCCCCAGGTCATGCGGAGGTGAGCCAGAACCAGCAGACTGGAATATTCTGGAACATTCACAATCACCTTGGAAGCACAGATGATGGAGCACGTGACCAACTCAGCTCGCATTACTTGTCCGTCTGCCTCCTTACAGATGCAGAAGCAGGCTGAGCTTGTGTTGGCCTGCAGTCTCAGGGGAGCTTGGGAGATTTTTCTGCTCAGAAACAGGATCAAAATGGAAATCATATCTTAGGAAGATCTCTGGAGAGCTTATTTTAGGGAATTGATCTTTCCATTATCTGCTGAGTTTGTAACTCATTGCCTGCCTCTAAGCCTCCAAAGTTTTGCTGAACCTCTGGAGCACGATGGGGAACTGACTCCTGGGATCTGTGTTATGAAGGAGTGTGACATACAGACATACAGCCTCATGCATTAAAGATAAGAAATTATGAATCTAGTTACACCGTGCTATGGGAATGTCACATATATTATTACTCTATGTTTCCATCCATGCATGTGGAATTCAATAGAATATATTTGTCTTTCTTGGGATTTCAGGAATCCAGCTGTGTATTATTTCAGAGAGTGCCAACAGTATGCACACATGCATTCTTTCCACCATTCCACATTCAGCAACCATTTACTGAATAGTAACTATGTTCCAAGCACTGTGGAAGACAGCAAAAACCCAGGTAGATATGTGCTGGTTAAGAAATCTGGTGGACAGTAGAGAATATATATGCCCAACTTTATCTCAAAACCTGATTTCCTACAAAGCGAGTTCACTAAGTCATGAGCCATTTGCCAATAAAGAAGATGCCAACTATGATGCCAACTGGACTTTTCTCTATCAGGAAATTTTAAATAGTTATCTGATGCTGGTTATATGAAGATAGATATTTCTATAGAATTCATCTTTCCTTAGAGAATCTTAGAATTGGAAAGGTCTACAGTAGAATTGGAAGGCAAATACATGGCCACTGTAGCACCAATTGGTTAAAAATGCATTTTTTAACAAACGTTCTCTTAAGTTTTACAAAAATGTTATCAAAATTGCAAAGATCTCAAGGCCCTGCCTTGACCCAAAGCATCGCAATCCATAGGTCATTCGTCACCAGCAAGAATAAGAAATCATGGTTTCTAGTAGGGTAAAAGGCAATGTTTTGGGGAATGAGCAAAATTATCATGTGTGGCCAAGGTTTCTTATCAAGTCCTTTACACCTCGTAGCTTTCGATCACCATCTTCTTTATTCTGGGGATGTTTGTTTCTTGCTTTCCTTAGACAGTAATGTAATTTGTGCTCAGAGTTGGGTTAAAATTTCAGTTTTGAAAGCTCTCCAGCTGTATGACTTGAGGCAAATCCTTTTACGTCTTTAACATTGTGGTTTTTATCTAAAGTAAGGAAGGAAAATTCTGGCTCCAATGTGTTTTCTTAATTCTGACCTTTCGTTTGTAATTGGGATTTTAACAGGTAAGCTTTTGAAAAGGGGACCTCACTGTAAGACTACTGTGGAAATGGAACTTGCAGTCCAACGGGAAACAATGCCTTCTCTTTCTTATGCCCCTGGCATTCTGCTTCATGTCATTGTTTATTTACCTCTGCTTGTTTGCTAACTTTTCTTCTCTCTGGCTATTGGTTAACCTCTTCAAGTGTTCTAGTCAAAGCCCAGAGGCGGTTAGCCTTCTTGACAGAGTTAATGACTATACTGCCTTCTGGGAACTGGGGCCATGACTATTTTTTCCCACCACTGTGTTCTCAGGACCTTGCTCGGAGCCTGGGTGGGTGTTCAGTAAATACTTGCTCACTAAATGAATGAATAAATGAATGAAAGATGAGTGTGGCAGGAGCCATGACTAAATGACCTGATCTTTTTTTTTACTTTTAATGGATTAAATGACTTAATTTATGAAAGCATTCCAATCCTAATCCCAGCACATAGTAAGAGCTCAAATGATATTTTCTCCCCTATTCACTCCTTAGCGATTTAAAAATTTAGGCTGCTTTCTTTTCCTGTTTAAGAAGTTCTAGGAATAAAGAAGAACAGCATTTGGGGGAAATAAGACCTGCTGTTTCTGAAATATACCATATGGGTGGTCACCTACTTTCTTACAGAAACAAAAGAAATTGAAACTGTCTGCTTATGGAGCAAGTCTATTTACTTTTGTGGGAAAACAGGCTTCTGTGATTCCATATCCCTTTTGGCACTTTTGTTGGCATTCAATTATAATTTTAAGAATAGTGTGCATTGTTCATGTTCTAGAATACTTCTCTTTGGTGAAAAGAGAAAAAATAAGAGTGTAGCATCCTAAAATATCTGTAATAGAATAACTGAAAAATAACATACAATTGCATCTTCTTGGGGCTGGTGGATCCTCTTGTCATCCCTGTCTTCAGGATCTTTGGAGAACTTCATGGGAAGGTCAAGATGGACTCAGGGATGGAAGTAAGATCTTT
>JAQZBX010068551.1:0-15731 GCA_029593785.1 Cabassous unicinctus | reverse complement strand
AGGAGGCGCCGGGAAGCGAACCCGGGGCCTCTCATATGGTAAACGGGTGCGCTATCCATTGCGCCACAGCCGCTTCCTGCCGTGAGGTTGCTGCATCAGCCCACCGCACCGCTCAGGCCAGCGTGCCCTCACAAGGAGGCCTCGGGGCGCGAACCCGGGCCTCCCATATGGTAAACGGGGGCTCTATCCACTGAGCCACTTTTGCCTGTGTATAAAACCATCCTAGAAAATAAAGGTGAAATTAATTTCCATCATGGTGAAGTGGTGAGGGACTAGTCATGATAATTCAATTATTAATTGAGCTGAAACTGGTCTGGTTGGGAGTTAATTAGACTTCATTTTTCTCCTGGCTTGGCCCTGTTTCTGGCATGCAAATTTCTCAGTCTTTTGGATGAGAACCTAGTATTCTCATTCTCTCTCTCTCTCTTTCTCTCTTTTTCTCTCTCTTTCTTTCTTCAGACATTTAACATTGCAGGAGATTCAGTTTCAACTCTGGAGGTGTGAATTAAGCTTCCTACCCTATAACTTTCAACATCTAGAAAGTATCTTGGGGGGGATTCTGGTCTTGTGTTTGATCCAAGGCTCCACATTTGATGTCATTTATCAGCCAAGAACCTAGAATGAGGAGATGTTACTCTGCCTTTCTAGCTAAGCCTCAGCATATAGAGTGGTCCTTGAGCTTTTCAAGGAAAAATCTGCCTCTCAGTGTCCTGGCTTACAGAAGGGTCAAAATCTTGCAATGTGTTGAAGTGGAGACTTGCATGGTATTTATTCCTGATCTTTCCTCTAGCAGGAGTTTATCTTCTATGTACCACAGGACTGCAGGAGATTTCACTCTGTCTTTGTGGTTCTGGAATAGCTTCTTACAACCCTCCCCACTCCCCCACACTTCCCAAGACTCATTTCCTGTGTGGAAAACAAGCTGTGTGTTTAAGTTACTCTACAATCCAATTAATATTTGTATATATAAAATATTACAATGCAAACTCCCCTCTGCTTTTCAATATATCTGAATTTATGCTTATCTATCTCTACATATGTATTTATCTATCTATCTAATCTAACTATATCATTTACCTGTCTATCTATGAAACATTGAGTAAGATAAAGTTATTTTCTCCTTACAAATAAAAAAAAATCACTTTGGAAAGTTTAAGTGGCCTTTCCACAGTTTAAATGTTATACTCACCATCCTTTTATATGTATTTAGACTTGCTTTTTGTTTCATCACATAGTCATCTTTCTAAATATTGTAAATACACTTTCAAAGAATACATATTTTTGGGTTTGTTGGATTTTATTGTTATTTTTGTCTTTAAAGAAACTTTAGAGAGAATTTTGATTTCTCTTTCTTCACCATCCTGTTGGGTCTACAACCAAAATATATGCTGTATTTGAATCTTTCACCATTTTTGATGTGACAACTCTTATCTAACATACCATCCATCAATTCTTAATTAAATCATTTCCTAGCCTTCTTTCTGGCTTGTCATTCTGTGATGTATATATTATCAACACAACAGCCAGAATGACATTTTAATGTGTAAATTGGATCATGGCACTCATCTATCTGAACTACTTTGCCTTTCTCCTCACTCAGAGCAAAAATCTCTACAGGTTTTTAGTATTTCCTAGGTCGTCAGTGTTAGAGGAAAATGGCACTCACTGGGACACAGAGACTCACAATTGCAGGCAGAAAGATTATTGGGAAGTTCTCCCAATGGAAGGGTTCTGAAGAATAGACTTCAGCCCCTCTGGCTGCATGGCAGGGTTCTGAAGAGAGACTTCAACTTACCTGTAGAAGGTGGTGGATATGACTTTATACAGTACATCAATAAGCAGGGAAACTGAGTACAGTCTGGGGCCAAATGACCAGGGGGAGTGAGCTAGGAGGTCTTGGAATGTGGGAGGTATTGGTGGTGCTTGGGCCTGGAGGGAGGGGTGATCGCCCTTATCTTCTCCACTTTGTTCATTCTTTTTTTTGAAGATTTATTTTATTTATTTATTTACCCCCCTTGCAACTTGTGCTTGCTGTGTCCATTCACTGTGTGTTTTTATGTATCTGCTTGTCTCCCTTTATTGTGTCATCTTGCTGTGCTAGCTCTCCATGCCATATGGGTCATCAGCTCTCCACACCGCATGGGCCAGCTTGCCTTCACCAGGAGGCCCCACGAATCAAACCCTGGGCCTCCCATATGGTAGATGGGAGTCCAACCATTTGAACCACATCTGCTTCCCCCAACTTTGTTTATTCTTGGGAGGGGATGGGTTGTGATGGCTTGCTCAATTAGTCATGTGGGTTATGGCTGGAGGCAGCCTTTCTTCAATTTGTTAAGTAAGATTATTAGGGACAGCCAAGTTTGGAAATTTTTGGTAAGATGAGAAGGATCAGAGGAATAGGATCTGAGATGATGTTTGATTTGGGAGAAATCAGAGAGGGAGAAGGGGATGTGAACATGCATAAAGCTTTCTGCCTGGGCCAATTTCTGAAGTGTGAGTAGAGGAACTGGGGAAGGAGGCTGGAGAGAAGGGAGTTGGGTTTGAGTGTGGGTGGTGGATGCAGAGAAGGGAGCAGATTCAAGGGGAGGTGTGGGGAAATGGGAGGAGGTAGTAAGTTCAGATGGGGCATTGATGAGGCATAAGGCAGTGGAGCAGGGTTGTGATTGGAGGGATCAGTGTCAGAGGAAGGTTTTCTGGGTGCAGAAGGTGGGGAGGGGTGGGGAGAGGAGGCATGCACTGACCTCAGCACCTATATGAGGAGGTGTGGGAGGAGCCTGGTCTACCAGATAGAAGTTGAGATTTTCAGAGTTGTAGGTGGTGTGATAGAGGAAAAGGAAAGTTTCTGAGAGGGTTTTTGGGGTAAAAGAATGATCTGATAAGAGGAACAGGATTGGCAAAGGGATGGATGATTATGAAGGGGAAAAAATGCCTGAACATAAAGAATTTCTGACCACTTGCTGGTGTGCTGGATGAAATTCTCTAAGTCTCAGAGAATTTGGAAATTAAAAGTGCCATTTTCCAGCCACTGACTTTCATTGTCCAATTCATATTGTAGACACACAGAGGTCAAACAGAAAATGAGTTTTTAGGTCTGATATCTCCTTCCAGGTTTAGAGTTTTAAGATTATGAAGGAGACAACCCAGAAGTATATTTTTTGGGGGGGCTGAAATTGAATTCCCCATTTTAGGTGGCATGGATGAGACTAAGGTTCTCTAGAAAGGAGAGAACAGTGGAGATTCCAAGTGAGTAAGGGGCCCTGAATCGGTCAGAAATTACCCAAAGAATCAGGAGACCATGCTTGGAGCTGGACATCTCTGGAGCCAAGGGGTCTCTTCCCATGAGGATGCAGGCACCCACCCACCTCAGGGACAGTGAGGATCACTGACCTAGTGCTAGGTTTTTCAGTTTTCTGTGGGTTGTCTTGGACAACAGAAAAAGAAGAGAATGAGAGAGAGAAGGATACTCTGGCAGAGAAATCCTTGAACCACCCAGCTATGATTCAGTGTCTGGGGTTGGATGGGTTCTCTTGGCAGTGGCATGGTGGAGATTCCTCACTAGTCAGTGAGTCCCAGTGGCCCCAGACCTGGGTTCTTGACACCAAATGTTAGAGAAAAACAGCACTCACTGGGGAACAGAGATTGTTTCTTACAGGCAGATAGTTTATTGGGAAGCTGTCCCAATGGAGGGGGTCTGGAGAATAGATTTCAGCCCCCCTACCAGCATAGCAGAGGTCTGAAGAGAGACTTCAGCCCACCTGTGGAAGTTGGTGGATATGACTTATACCGTACCTCAATAGGCAGGGAAATTGAGTATAGCCTGGGGCCAAATGGCCAGGAGGAGTGGACTAGGAGGTCTTGGAATGTGGGAGGGGTTGGTGGTGTTTGGGCCCAGAGGGGGTGATGGCCCTTATCTGCTCCACTTTGTTTATTCTTGGGAAGGGATGGGCTGTGATGGCTTGCTCAGTTGGTCAGTTGGGTTATGGCTGGATGCTGCTTTCCTCAATTTATGTCACAGGGGTATTGATTTATGGTCTTATGACCTGGTAATCATTGCAAACTCATAAGGAGAACTTCTAACAATCAGGCCCCCTTTTATCTCTAGCAACATCTCCTGCTACATTTCTCTTTCCCCTCTTTCCCCCAGTTTCTATCTTTTTTACTGTTTCTTGAACACACCAGGAAATTTCCCAACTCTCATGTTTGTTCTTTGATATATGTACTTTCCAGAAAGATTTTACTTTAAAAATTCTAATGGCATTTAGACTATTACATCTCATTTTTCCTCTTAACCAGTTTTTCTTACTAGTGACAGACAAGTTCAAAACATTCCAGTAATCCTATAAACATATTCCCCTCCTACATATATGAATATATAACAGATTTCCAAGTCCTGTTAGTGATTTTCATGAACCATCTCTTAAACATGCCCCTTCTTTCTATTACTTGCCTACAACACTTCTTATCTGCCTCAAAATAATTATTTTTATGCATGTTCAGAATAAGTTTCCCCAACTTGTCAGATTGCTCTACCTTTCAATCTATTGATAACAGTGCCATCATGAAGCACTCTTTTTCTTAAAGCATACCATTTACTTTTCATTTTGGGCTTGACTTATTAGCCAGTGAGGGAATCTCTAAACATGCTTTCCTGGCATTAAAGGATATTCATACATATGGCCCTAACTAACTTGCCAGTCATATTTTCTACTCCTTTTGCTTAAAAATAACATGCCAGTATCAAATTCATATATTTTCTTATATTTAAATAGGCTTTCCTATTTCTCATATTCCTCTGTTCCCTGTTTCTGTAACAGCTTCTGCTCCAAACTAGACCTCTTTTGGTTTGAATCACACAGATGAGCAAACTTTAAATAATGAGAGTTTTGTGTTTCTATAAACATTTTTTCTAGGATACCATTTAGATGTGTAAGTTTAAATACAAAAATAAGATATACATTTGGACTTCAAAGACAGCATTTTAGAACAAAAATAATTACTCTTCTAAGAAAGTTAGGCAAAGAAAAATTTCAACTTTTCTTTGAGACACCAATTTATTTGCTGTATCCCTATTATTGCTATAATATTCTTTTGATTTGAGTTAATGTCAAATTCTCTTAAATCCATAGTGAGCTCTTTTAGAATATAGCCTAAGAATTTGTCAGAAATTATAATGTATTAGCTTTTCAGGAAAAAAGAACAACTACTAACTGACCAAAACTATGAAAGTGAATTACAAGTACATTAGTTTTTAATTTTTATATCAAACTCATCATTCCCTACCCAAATATCATGAGAATGTTTTGATATTTTTGTTTGTGCTGAATGTGATACAGATAACATTTTAAAGTCTGTGATCTCTCCGCAAGTAAAATTTAAATTAGCAAGGTGATACACACAACTGAGTCAAGTGAGGGTTCTCTTCCACCACATTGTCTTTTTCCTGCATCTTTCACATCTTTTTTCCTCAGACTATAAATCAGTTAGTTTAGCATGGGAATCACCAAAAGATAAAACACAGCAGAGACCTTCTCCTGTTCCAGGGAATATTGGGAGCTTGAATGGATGTTACTAAATGTCACAGACCCATAGACAAATGTCACAGCCATCAGGTGGGAGGCACAGGTGGAAAAGGCTTTGAGCCTCCCCTCAGCTGAGTGGATTCTTTGAATAGCAATGATGAGGCACATATAAAAAGACCATGATAATAATGAAAGTGAGCATTGCAATGACTCCAGAGAAAATCAAAAGTAACATTTCATTGGTGTGAGCATCAGAGCAAGAGAACCTCAGAAGAGGGGGATGGCACTGAAATAATGATTCACAATGTTAGGACCACAGAAATCTAGTCTGAGCAAGCCAGTTATGTGTGCCAAGGAATTCATAAGCCCACCCAAGTAAGATGCAAGGACCATCTGAATACAAACACTTTGGGTCATAATAACTGTATACAACAGGGGATTAGAAGCTGCCACATAGCAATCATAAGCCATCAAAGACAGGAGGATACCCTCTGTGGTTACATACACTGCAAAAAAGAAACTCTGTAGAGCACATCCAGAAAATGTGCTACATTTATGCTCTGACAGAAAATTTACCTGCATCTTAAGAGCAAAGACAATGGAATAGCAGATTTCACACAAAAAAAGAGGTTGCTAAAGAAAAAATACATTGGAGTATGAAGTTGGGTATTTAACCAGATTAAGATGATCATCCTCCTGTTACCAACCAGTGAGAAGAAATAAAGAAAAAGAAAAAGAAAAAGAAAAAAGAGAGAGATCTGCAAATTAGGATTTTCAGTTAATCCTATTAGAAGGAATTCCTTCACACCTGTATGGTTCCTACCTGTCATGCATTCAGGTTTATACAGCTTGTTAGTTACAGAATAAGATGATATTACCAAGATGGAAAAGATTAGGATTTCTACCATTATCTAGTATCCACAGCATCACAAAGAATTAAGGTTTACCCTGCAGTTAAATGAAGAGAATAAATAAACTTCAGTTGCGGGCCATATGTGTGTTATGGATATGGACTCACATTTTTGGAACTCTTGATAATTTTATTCCATTTCTTGGTTTACACATTTTTAAAATGGGAAAAAGGAAACTCTATAAGGTTACAAAACTATTAATTGGTAGAACTGACACTGAAACCCAGATATGCCTACTTCCAAACCTCTGGCTCATTCTCTGATAGAGAAACACTCTGCTTTCATGGTTACAAACTAAATAGCTTCTAGCAAAATCAAATATTTCATTTTCCTATGGCTAACCTCTTTCTATTTTTTCATATCCTATTAATCTCATTGTGCTGACCCCTAGAATACACAATCTTCCTTCCCTTCCATACCTCTGATCCCTTTTGGTCTCACTTTTTGTCCAGATTCCACACTTGGAAGATCAATGATTAAGCTATCCAGAAGAGTTGAGAGGGGAGAAAGAGAAAAAGCATTCTTTACATATGCTATTTATTATTAAATCCAGTTGAAGAAATCGAGTTTATTTGAAAGTCCTTCCCTTTTCCTTCTTTTTATATCTTTACTTTGCATTTTTGATTCTTTAATTAACATGAAAATAATAAACCCAAAACCTTGTGCAGAAAAACATAAGGAAACAAAATCATATAGACTAGATATAACTTGCTATCAAAATATTAGTCTGCCACATATTTTCATTTGCTTTTGGGCAAGATATAACACTAATCTAATCAATATTTATGTTTATATATTATCAATTAATTCATTTCTGTGAATTTTCATTCATTTAATAAATGCATGTATATACATGTTTAAATTATCTAATAAGATATTTAATGAAAGTAAAGTTTATGAAAATGTTTTAGTTTCCCCAATTATTTGGTAAGGTCAATTGCTGATTCTCTCCTTCCTTTTTAGAGAATGTCAGAGATACAGGAGTCTATCTCACTAAATCCAGAGAAAAAGAATATCTTCTATTTATACTTTTCTTAATTCTGTGGATATTTTTAGAAAATGTTTATGGATTTAAATTGCCACAAACTCTCCTTACTGTCCTTTTTTTAAAAATTATTTATTTATTTATTTAATATTTTAAATATGCTTAGATTACATAAATCTTACACAAAAATTACAGAGATTCCCATGTCCCCACCCCCCAAACCTCCCATAATTTCCCATATAAACATCTTCAATTAGTGTGGCACATCACCTGCAATGGATATACACCTCCTGGGTCTATGCCACTAAGCATGGACCATAGTTCACATTGTACACCCACTCTCTCCAACAAAGTTCTGTATGTTATATGCTGATGTAAAATGGCCTATATCTGTTTTAGTAATGTCACTCAGGATATTTTCTAAGTCCTGAAAAAGCCCCTGTATTACAACTGCTTTTCCCTTCCCTGCCCCAAATGCATCCAGTGACCACTGGCTCCACCTCACTGTTGTAATTTCTTCCATTGCTTGAAACACGATATGTCTACAACAGAATACCAGTAAGTCCACTCTAGTCCATAGCTCTTCCCCCAATCCTGAGGAGTCTCAGATGGTGATGTCCACTCCACCTCCAAGTGAAAAAGGGCTTATATCCCATGTGTAAGATGGATGGGATTATCCTGCCTGCAGCTGCAGATGTTCTCCATTCTCTGGACTGGCTGTTGTCTGTCATCATCTCCTAGTCAGGTGATTTGGGTGAGTCCATTGATATGTAGAATAGGAGTTGCAGCTCCACCAAGATTCCAGGCACAGCTGGCACATGGGCAGGCCAAAGGCTCCAGTCTCTGGAAGTACACCTACAAACTCCAGTACCAAATATAGGTTTGAATAGAAGGGACTTATGGACCATGTGCAGGGAGGACTTATTTGAGTCCAACTCTGTCACTCTCAGGAGCACAGATTCCAAAGTGTAGCCCACAGATAAGGCACCAATCTCTGGAGCTATCCTCGCTTATATAGGACCTGGGTGTCTCCAGAGCCCTCAGGAGCCCCTCTGTGTGTGGTGATATCCACTTTGGTGTTCTATGAGATCCTACTGACGTGTGCATGAGCGTTACCTCCAGGATGACCTCCCAACTCTCTTTGAAGTCTCTTAAACATATGAACTCATTTGTCTTTAACGTTCCCCCTTTTATTCAAGGTCTTTTTCCAGTTGTATTGCCAGTTGGCACTTATACTTTATCCCTCATTGCCAGAGATGCTCATCCCCGGGAGTGATGTCCCATGCTGGGGGGAAGGTAAAGCATTCATATGCTGAGTTTGTCTTAGAGAGAGGCCACAATTGAGGAAAAAGGAGGCTCTCAGGTGGCAACCCTTAGGCACCCCCTAATGGTAGGCTAAGTTTCAATTACAAGAGCAAAGACTCATAAGGCTAGTCATCAATAATAAGAAACCATTAATGGACCATCCTCCTTTGCCAGAAATTGCCCCTGCATTCTCCCTTGGAGAATGTGGCAGAGCTCTCCAGGGTTGGAATTCAGTATTCTCTCATTTATTGAGTGATTCTCCACCCACTATGACCATGCCCCACCCCTTGATCATTTGAACAATTTTATATATCTTTCATGTATATTCAGGTGAACTTCCTCGCATGAAACCCATCCCAGACACTCCCCACCAATGATCCTCTCCTGCCCCCTCTGTAACCCTTCTGTGATCCAAACCTTCCTTGAAGATGAAGCCCATATAATACCCAAATACAATTAATAGGAAAATGAAATAATAATGATAAGTTTAAATATAAGAGATAAAATACATGGAAACTTAAAAAAAAAACTAAAAAATAAAATTAAAGGATTGGGATATTCAAAAAATGGGGGAAAAATTAAAATAAATTGTTAAAAACATTTTTCCTTTTATCACTGCATTATCGGGTGTCCAGTCTGTACTGTGGCACCTGTCCTCTCTCACTCCCCAGTGTCTCCCAAGTTTTCATTTAATTTTCAAAGAAGTTTTAGGTCACAACAAAGTAACACACAGAATACTAGAGACTCATATACACAATGTCCTCCCACTTCCTCACCCCATATTAAAACCTTCTTGCATGTGGATGGTAGCATTGTTATAATTGTTATACAGATAATGAAATATAGCTACTAAACATTGTCAATGGTTTACAGTATAGTTTACAATTTAGACGGTAAAGTTTAATAATTTTGATGATATTTACCATGTCCTGTTTCCATTACTGAAAGGTAATGAAAAACATTTCCCCTGACCACTAAATACCCCCTGTTTGATCTTTTACCTTACTTCCTCTCCATCCCCTTGGGGCAAATGACACCCGTCTTGACTCATTGGATGACAAGATTCATAGTTACATGCAACAAAAGGTCTTGACACATTGATTGTCCTCCCCTATTAGGACCCACCCTTGCTCATAAGAGATAACCACCTGTTTCTGGGTGAATCGATCCTCCCAAATATGGAGGTCCGTCTCCTTTCCACTCACCATGTAGGTCACCACTCCACAACACAACTAATTATGACAAGATGAACACTCACACACTCCCCAGAAGCCTACTCCAGATGCTCCCCATCCTGAATGCCCCCTTCAAGCAACAACCTAATCCAGTGACACTACCTTGTTATATTGCCATAAGAGCATTCCCACTCCTGCACTTTCAAACTCATAACCACAAATCCCATGTTCACCTTGTCCTTCTCCCGTCTCTCCAACCAGTATCCTGGGTATTCTAACCCACCCTTCCTAATCTACTCACCTGTCAATGCTGCACCACCAAACCCAGTAATATCACTACCCACCTGTCCTATCCTTCAATACGCACCTATACACTATCACTTTGCCATAGATTATGTCCATATGGGTTATGGTTCACAACTTTCTCTTCCCTTTCTCTCTCTTGTTAACCTATCTTTCAGACAATGGTCCTCAGAAACTGCTGACTTTCCTCAATTCAAATCAGTGAGGTTATTTACTGTTCATCCTTCAATGCCTGGCTTGCTTCACTCAACATAAGGTCTTCAAGATTCATCCATGTTATTCTGTGTCATAGCACTTTATTCCTTCTTACAGCTGAGTAATATTCCATTGTGTGTATATACCACATTTAGTTTATCGATTCATCTGCTGATGGGCACCGGGGCTGATTCCAACTTTTGACAATAGTGAACAATGCTGCTATGAACATTGGTTTTCATACATCTGTTCGTGTCTTTGATTTCAATTCTTCTGTGTATATACCCAGCAGTGGAATCCCTGGATCATACAGAAGATCTATTGTTAGTTTTCTGAGGAAATGCCCAACTGTCCTCCACAGTGTCTGGATCATTCCACAATCCCACCAGCATGGATGAGTATTCCAATTCCTCCACATCCTCTCCAACACTTATAGTCTGCTGTTATTTTAATAACTGCCATTCTGATGGGTGTAAAATGGTATCTCATTGTAGTTTTGATTTGTACTTCACTAATAACCAGCAATGTCAAGCATTTTTTCATGTGCTTTTTAGCCATTTGTATTTCTTCCTTGGAGTAGTGTCTTTTCAAGTCACTTACCCATTTTTTAGATGGGTTGTTTGTCTTTTTATTTTTGAGGTGTAGGATTTCTTTATATATGCAGAATATTAGGCTCCTATCAGAAATATGGCTGCCAAATATTTTTTCCCATTGTAAGACTGCCTTTTTATTTTCCTAATAACATCCTTTAAGGTGCAGAAGATTTTAATTTTGAGGAGATCCCATTTATCTATTTTTCCTCTTGCTGCTCATGCTTTGGGAGTGAAGTTCATGAAACCATTTCTTATTACAAGGTCCTGTTGATGTTCCCTACATTATCTTCCAAGTTCTTTATGGTTTTGGCTCTTATATTTACATCTTTGATCCATCTTGAGTTGATTTTTGTATAAGGTGTAAGATAGTATTCCTCTCTCATTCTTTTGGATATGGATATCCAGTTCTCCAAGCACCACTTGTTAAAGAGGACATTCTCTCCCAACTGAGTGGGCTTTGTAGCCTTGTTGAATATCAGATGACTGTATATGTGAGGAGCTATGTCAGAACTGTCAATTCAGCTCCATTGGTCAGTAGGTCTATCCTTGTACCAATTCCATGCAGTTTTAAGCACTGTAGCTTTGTAGTATATTTTAAAGTCAGTTAGTGTGATACCCCCAACTTCATTTTTCTTTTTCAAAATGTCTTTGGTGATTTGGGGCATCTTATCTTTCCAAATATATTTTGTATTTAGTTTTTCCAGTTCCCTAAAAAATACAGTGTTGATTTTTATTGGGATTGCATTAAATCTCTAGATTAGTTTCAGTAGGATGGACATCTTGATGATGTTTAATCTTCCTATCCATGAACAGGGAGTATTCTTCCATTTATTTAAGTCTTCTTTGATTTCGTTTAACAGTGTTGTGTAGCTTTCTGTATATAAGTCCTTTGCATCTTTAGTTAAATTTATTCCTAGGTATTTGATTCTTTTAGTTACTATTGTAAATGGTATTTTTTTCTTGGATTCCTCCTCACATTGATCATTATTGGTGTACAGAAATGCTACTGAATTTTAAACATTGAGCTTATTGCCTACAACATTGCTGAACGCCTTTATAAGTTCCAGAAGCTTTGTTGTAGTTTTCTCAAGGCTTTCTACCTATAGGATATTGTCGTCTGCAAATAACAAAATCTTTACTTCTTCTTTTCCAATATGGATGCCTTTTATATCTTTTTCTTGCCTCAATGCTCAAGTAAGTACTTCTAAGACAATGTTCAAAAGGAGTGGTTATAGTGGGCATCATTGTATTGTTCCCTATCTAAGAGGGAATGCTTTTAGAATTTCACCATTGAAGATATTAGCTTTGTGTTTTTCATATATAACTTTTATCATATTCAGAAAGTTTCCTTCTATTCCTAACTTTTACAGTGTTTTTATAAGGAAAGAGTGCTGTATTTTGTCAAATACTTATTCTGCATCTATAGAGATGATCATGTGATTTTTTTTTCTTTCAATCTGTTTACGTGGTGTATTACATTGATTGATTTTTTTATATTGAACCATCCTTGCATACCCATGATGAAACCCACTTGATCATGGTCCACAATTCTTTTCATATGTTGTTAAATGCAATTACCAAGTATTTTTTGAGGATTTTAGCATCTAGGTACATTAGAGAAATTGGTCTGTAATTTTCTTTCCTTGTGGTATCTTTGTTTGGCTTTGGTATTATGGAAATGTTGGCATCATAGAATGAACTAAGCAATATTCCTTCTACTTCTATTTTTTGGAAGAGCTTAAGCAGGATTGGTGTTAGCTCTTTCTGGAATGTTTGGTAGAATTCAGCTATGAAGCCATCTGGTCCTGGGCTCTTCTTAGTTTGGGAAGTTTTTGGTGACTGAATCTATCTCTTTACTTGTAATTGGACTGTTGAGTTCATCAATTTCTTCTTTCATCAATGTAAGCTGCTTGTGAGTTTCTAGAAGTTTGTCCATTTCCTCTAAATTGTCATTCTTGTTGGCATATAATTTTTCAAAGTATCCTCTTATGATACTCTTTATTTCTGCAGGGTCAGTAGTGATATCCCCTTGCTTATCCCTTATTTTGTGTTTTTGCATCTGTTCTCTCTTTTTCTTTGTTAGTCTGGTTACAGGTTTGTCAATTTTATTGATCTTCTCGAAGAACCAGCTTTTGGGTTCTTTACTTTTTCTACTGCTTTCTTATTCTCTATTTCATTTAGTTCTTATCTGATCTCTGTTATTTCTTTCTTTCTACTTTCTTTAGCTTTAGATTGTTGTTGTTTTTCCAATTATCGCAAGTGTGCAGTTTGGTCTTCAATTTTAGCTCTTTCTTCCATTTTAATGTATGTGTTTATGGCTATGAAAGTCCCTCTCAATACAGCTTTGACTGCATCCCATAGGTTTTTATATGTTTTGTTGTCTTTTTCATTAGTTTCAAGGTATTTACTGAATTTTTTTGAGATTTTCTCCTTGACCCACTGTTTGTCTAAGAGTGTGCTGTTTAACATCCATATCTTTGTGCCTAATCTGTTTCTCTGGCCCTTTATGATTTCCAGTTTCATTCCATTGTGGTCAGAGAAATTACTTTGTATAATCTCAATCTTTCTGAATTTATTGATTGTTGTTCTGTGGCCTAGCATGTGGTCTATATTGGAGTATGATCCATGTGCTCTCGAAAAGAATGTAAATCCTGCTGTATTTGGGTGTAGTGTTCTGTATATATCTGTTAGGTCCAGGTCCTCTAACGTATTGCTCAGAGTCTTTATTTATTGATTCTCTGTCTAGAAGTACTTTCTAATGGTGATAATGGTGTATTAAAATCCCCCACTATAATTGTAGTGGCATTTATTTCTCCACTTAGTTTTTCTAGGGTTTGCCTCATGTATTTTGAGGCACCCTGATTAGGTGCATAAATGTTTATGATTGTTCTCTCTTCTTCAGAGATTACCCCTTTTACTAATAAATAGTGCCCATCTTTGTCTCTTACAATAGTTTTGCATTTAACATCTAATTGTCTGATATTAGGATAGCTGCTCTTGCCCTTTTTTGGCTATTGTTTGCTTGCAAAATTATTTTCCAGCCTTTCAATCTCAGCCTCCATGAATCCCTGGGTCAAAGGTGGTATCTTGTAGACAGCATATAGATGGATCATATTTCCTTACCCATTATGGCAATCTGTGTCTCTTGAGTGGTGAATTTAATCCATTAACATTCAGTTTATTACTTGCAACAAATTTCTTATTTCAGCCATATTTTCTTTGGGTTAATGTACATCATATGTTGTTTTTATTTCTCTTTTTGTCTTTTTAGCTGTTTTTACACTCTCCTCCAACTCTCTCTCCCTTATTTTTCCCTTTCAACTTGTGGAACTTCCTTTAGAATTTCTTGAAGTGCAGGTTTCTTATTGGCACACTCTCTTAATTTCTGTTTCTCTGTGAATATTTTGAACTCTCCATGATTTTTGAATGCCAGTTTTGCTGGACAGAGAGTTTGTGGCTGGAAGTTTTTTTCTTTTAGTACTTTGACTATGTCTTCTTGCCTCCATGGTTTCAGATGAGAAATCAGCACTTAATCTTATTGTGCTTCCCTGAATGTGATGGTTCTCTTTTCTCTTGCTGCCTTGAGTATTTTCTCTTTGTCTTGAGCATTGGACATTTTGAGAAGTATATATCTTGGAGTTGGCCTGTTGGGATTTATACTGTTTGGGGTGTGCTGTGCTTCCTGGATCTGCACATCCATCTCTCTCAATAGGTTTGGGAATGTTTCAGGCATTATTTCCTTCAACACTCCTTCTGTTCCCTTTCCATTCTCTGCTCTTGTTGGGATGCCCATAATGCATATGTTTGTGCGTTTTGTGTTGTCAGTTAATTCCCTGGGTCCCTGCTGGATTTTTTCTAACTTTTTCTCTCTCTGTTCTACTATCTGTTTGATTTCAGATGTATTGTCTTCCACATCACTAATTCCTTCTTCTGCCTGTTCAAATTTGCTGTTATGTGAATCCAGCATTTTTTTTATTTCTTGGATTGTGCCATTGATCACCATCATATCCGTTATCTTTTTGTTTATGTTTACAATTTCTTCAGTATGTTCTCCCAGTGTCTTCTTTATATCCTTAATCTCTTCCTTCACTTCATTATGTTGGTCCACAATATTTGTTTGGAGAGCTTTGATTAGTTGTTTAATGTTCTGCATCTCTTCCTGGTTTTTAGTCTGTTCATTGGACTGGTCCATGTCTTCCTGTTTCTCAGTGTGGTTTTTATCTTGTCATCATTTTATCTTGATGGGTTTATTTAGTTGATTAGCTTCTCTCTTTGCTCTAAAGTTTTATTTCACTGGCTGTTCTGTGTGTGTTTTAAGTTTTCCCTTTGGGACTTTGTTCTTCATATTTTATTTCCTTGCTTCTTTCTATGTTCCCTTGATGGCAAAATATTGGGGCCAGAGGAATCGAAAGATGTGAGAAAGGAAGAAGGATAATAGTAATATTGATAAAAGTTAGTAGAGGGGCCATATAAGACATACTAAAATGAATGTTTAACTCATATAGGCAGTGTAGAGTAATAGGAAAAAAAGTGGAGTACCTACAATGGATTGGGAAAGCAAATAGAGGAAAATATATATAATGATTTAGAAGGCTAGAATGATGAGGAGAGAGAGAAAGAGTAAAGAAAGGGCACATGGTCCATCAGTTCCTTCTATTCAAACCTATAAGTGGTGCTGAAGTTTGTAGGTGTACTTCCAGAGACTGGAATCTTTGGTCTGCCCATGTGCCAGCTGTGCCTGGAAT
>JAQZBX010068550.1:0-16113 GCA_029593785.1 Cabassous unicinctus | reverse complement strand
ACTATAAGTGTTGGAGAGGATATGGAGGAATGGGAACCCTCATCCACTGCTCATGGGATTGTAGAATTGTCCAGCCACTATAGAGGACAGTTTAGTGGTTCCTCAAAAAACTAACTATAGAACTTCCACATGATCCAGCAATTCCAATGCTGTGTATATAACCTGAAGAATTGAAAGCAAAGACACGAACAGATATATGCACACCGATGTTCACAGTGGCATTTTACACTATTGCCAAAAGTTGGAATCAACTCAGGTGCCCATCAACAGATGAATAGATAAACAAAATGTGATACATACATACAATGGAATATTACTCAACTGAAAGAAAGAATAAAGTGCTAACACATGGGATAACATGGATGAATCTTGAAGACCTCATGTTGAGTGAAGCAAGCTAGGCATTGAAGGATGAACAGTACATGACCTCACTGATATAAATTAAGAAATGGAGCAGTCTCAGAGAGATATTGTCTATAAGATAGGCTTACAAGAAATAGAAAGTGTAGAGAAGGTTGGGAGCCATCACCCATACAGACATAATCTATGGTAAAGTGATAGAGTGTAGTTTTGTATTGAAGGGATAGGACAGGAGGGCAGTGATATTATTGGGTTTGGTGGTGCAAGGCTGACAGGTGGGTAGATTGGGAAGTGTGGGTTAGAAAGTCCAGGATACTTGGGGATGGTTTGGGAGAGGGCCAGGTGAACACAGGAATTTGTGGGTATGCGATTGAAAGAAGAGATGTGGGAATTCTCTTATGGCAATATGACAAGGAAGGGACACTGGTTTTGGGTGTTGGTTGGAGGGGCAGTCGGTACAGGGCACACCTGGAGCAGGCTTCTATGGAGTTTGTGAGTGTTCATTCTGTCATAACATGTTGTATCAGTGGGTGGAAAGCCATATAATGAGCGGGAAGGTGTTGGACTCCCATCTTTGGGAGGACTGCTTTGTTCAGAAATAGACAGGCAGGAGTCTCTCAAGATCAAGGGTGATTCCTAATAGGGGAGGACAAACCAGTGTGTCAAGACCTCTTGTTGCATGTAACTGTGAATCTTGTCATTCAATGAGTCAAGCTAGGGGGTCATCATGGGCCCCGGGGGGATGGGGTGGGAGGAATAGAATACATCAAACAGGGGGTATTTAGTGGTCAGTGGAAATATTCTTCATTACCATACAGTGGTAGACACAGTACATGCTAGATATCATCAAAATTTATAAAAGTGTATGGTCAAAAGGTAAACCATAGTGTAAACCATTGACAATGTTTAGTAGCTATGTTTCACTATTTGTATATCAATTATAAAAATGCTACCATCCATTATATAAAAATGTATTAATATTGGGGGGAAGAAAGTGGGAGGATGTGGGGTATATGAGAGTCTCCTGTATTCTGTTTGGATTTTGCTTTGACCTAAAACTTCTTTGAAAACAAAATGAAAAATAGTGAGACACTGGGGAATGAGAGGAGGAAAGTGCCAAGCTACAGAGGGGACACCAGATATTGCAGTGATAAAAAGCAAAAGGTAAACAAAATTTATATTTTCATTTTTTCAATATCCCAATCTTTTAATTTAATTTTATTGATAGTTTTTTTAAAATTTTTAATGTATTTTATCTCTAAAATTTTAAAATTATTATTATTTCATTTTCTTATTTATTGTATTCAGCTATTGTAATTGTTATATCATTGAAAAAGCTTTGGATCACAGGGAGTTACAACTGGGGTGGGGGAGGATCATTGGTGTAGGGTGTCAGGAATGGGGGATGTATGGGAGGAAGTTCACATAACCATAAATATAAGGTATATAAAAATGTTCAGACATTCACAGGACACTGTCACAGTGGGTGGAGAATCACTCAATAAATGAGAGAATGCTGAATTCCCATCCCGGAGAGCTCTGCCACATTCTCTAAAGGAGCAGCAACAGTCGCCCAAGTGCAGGGACCGTGACTGGTGAAGGAGGATGATCCACTGATGGGCCCTTGATATTGATACCTAGCCTTATAAGTCTTTGCTCTTGAAATTGAAACTTAGCCTATTGTTCTGGGGTGCCTAAGGATTGCCTTCTGAGAGCCTCCTTGTTGCTCAAATGTGGCCTCTCTCTAAGCCAAAGTCAGCATATGAATGCATTACTTTCCTCCCAATGTGGGGCATGATTCCCGGAGATGACTCTCCCTGGCACAGATGGATTGCTACCAAGTGCCAACTGATGATGCAACTGGAAAAAGACCTTGAATAAAAGGAGTAAAAGTTAAAGACAAATAAGTATATATGGCTAAGAGACTTCAAAATGAGTCGGGAGGTCATCCCAGAGGTAACGCTTATTCACATCTGATCAGGATCTCATACAATTTGAAAGCGAATATCTCCCCAATAGTGGGGCTCCTGATGGCTCTGGAGACACCCAGGTCCTATGTCAGGGCAGATAGCTCTGGATTTTGGTTCCTTGCCAGTGGGCCCTACTTTGGTGTTTGTGCTCCTGAGAGTGACAGAGTTGAACTCAACTATGTCTTCCCTGCAATTGGCTCATCTGTCCCTTCTATTCAAACCTGTACTTGGTGCTGGAGTTTGTAGGTGTACGTGCAGAGACTTGAGCCTTTGGGCTGTCCATGTGCCAGCTGGGCTCAGAACCTTGGCGGAGTTACAACACCTACTCTACAGATCACTGGATCTAATGAGGACAACTGGCGGGGAAATGATAATGGACAACGGTTGTCCCAGAGAATGGAGAGAGTCTGCAGCTGCAGGCAAGATAGTCCCATCCATCTTCCCCATGGGATATAAGCCCCTTTCTCAATTGGAGGTGGTGTGGACATCACCATCCCAGAATCCTCAGGATTGGGGAAAGAAGTATGGACTAGAGTGGACTTAATAATATTCTACTATAGACATTTTGTGATTCTAGTAATGGAAGAAATTACAACATTGATGTGGAGCCAGTGGCCACTGGAGGCTCTGGGGGCAGGGAGAGGGAGAAAAAATTGTAATATGGGGGCTTTTTCGGAACTTGGGAATTGTCCTGAGTGACATTGCAATGACAGATATAGGCCATTTTATATCATCACACAACATGAAGAACTATGTGAGAGAGTGTAGATTACAATTTGAACTATGGTCCATGCTTAATGGCAAAGCTCCAGGATGTATTTATCAATTGCAATGAATGTGCCACACTAATGAAGGATGTTCATATGGGAGGTTGTGTGAGGTGTGGGGAGTGGGGGCATATTGGAATCCTTATATCTTTTGTGTAACATTTATGTAATCAACGTATCTTTTAAAAAATAATTTTAAGAAATGATAAAAAAAATACTAAAAAGCTACAACGGTCAAAACTGCATGATAAGGTAAAAAAAAATAATTAGAAAATTAAATATATTGACCTACGACAATTTTTGAAGAAGAAATATTGTAAGATTATTTCCATGAAGTCAGAAAACATTTCTGTTATGCTAAAATACTCATTCATGATGATAAATTTTAGCAAAAATATCTGAAAAACCTATAGTATGGAAAAAGTAACAAAAAACTGCAGTTCCCTTATGCCAAACATGATAGAACAAAGGCATGACAGAGACTTCCTGTGATAGCATAACTGTCAACTCTTGCTACAGTTATGATGCAAACTTGTGAGGCAAGAAAATGAAAATAAAATGTATAAGAATTCTAAAAGGAATAAAACACCTGCCATTAGCAACAGATACAATTGTTAATGTGGAAGTTAAAAATTCTACACAGGTAATATGGGACTATTATTGGAAAAGGTTTTGAGACATCTAATGTTTGCCTAAATTAACAAAGAAATATCAACCATGAAGTAATTAATAAGAAATAAAAATAAAATATAAAAGAAACAGTAGCATGAAATTATATGTAGTTTATATATATATCTATATATGCAGATATGCAGGATAGATATACCAGACTGGAGAAAATTACAAATTCCTTTGAGAAGAAACCAATATTATAATAATTTTGTAGATTTCATCACTTGCTTAAAGGAAGAAGCAATTTTACCATCGTAGAAAGAACAAGATGAGTAGGAAGAAGAAAATTACAGAAATATACACAATAGAAAAATATTTCTGCATTTGACTACATTATGATTAAAGTTTCTTTCTTGAGAACCAACACAAGGGCACTGAATTGGATATCATAAGCCACTTGTAATTTAACTTTTCAGGCTTACAAAGGAATTGCAAAGAGGAAGCACAAGAATCGTCTTTTAGACAAAGCAGCATTTTCTTCACCTTTGGTATTGAATGAAAAAAAAAAGTATAACTGCATGATACAGCCACAAAATAGGTAGAAAGGAAAAAATATACCTGACTGCACCAATTTCTAGTGAGGTTGTGGAGCCAAGGCTGTGTGGACAAGTTGCTTGTTTGTCTTCTTAAGTTCGTATAACTTCTTTGGAAACCCATTTGTTACACTATTAGCAAGCTAGGACTAGTTTAGAATGCAGTAATGTCTAAATATTAGTTTGTGCTGTGAGCCACAATGATTATTTTCCATATATGACACACAGCCATTTGGGTTGACTATGGCTTTGCTCCACACCACCCACATTTGAAGAACAGGCTATGGAAGAACCCTTTATATGGGATGTTATTGGCTTTTGTGACAAATTTAAAAGATAGTAAAGAGAAGTAACTGTATCAAACAGCAGGAGGGCACAGGAAGAGCAGGAAGTGTGTGCCCGCCTCTTCTGCCCTGGGCCGGGAAGGTTGATGTGGTTGGGACTTTGCCCACCACACTATGCCTGCATTTTTTATTTTCAGAGTCTGTTCTCAGCAATCTTGCTGCTTATATGTATCTGTGCTTATATTTGGTCCTTGCCACCCAGCCTCCTGGACAGAAATAAAACTGAACTCTTGGGTTTATTTTTGAAGTGTGCCAGAATTGGTGAAGAAAAGCATCCTTGTGTTGTATAGGAATGGCCTTCTGTATTCTGTTCTTACAATACCTTGGAACAATGCCAGAATTTAATTGTCTCCCAGATTTCAAAATAAGAAAGGACATATATACAAAAAATAATGGAAAGAGCGGTTAAATCTTTTATCTCTGAACATTGAATGAGATAAATTTCCAACTGCTGTTCTTTATTTTTATGCTCTTGGACCAATGTTCAATATAAATTAAGATGTAACTAAACTCAAAGATATAGACAACTTCTATACTATCACTACAATATTATATTCTGCAAATGTCTTCTGTTGCATTAGATACCAATTTTTAATGAGGTATCTCTAAGGCACATAGAAAACTATCGGTGAAGTATAGTTTAAAGGAATCTGAGTACCATTTCTCATGATATACTATTAAATACAAATACATGGAAAATATGCTAACAATAAATGATTATTCTAATACTGAGATAAAAATGAATTTGATAATTTAAAGATTACAAGAAAAAAACTCAGAAAAATTCCCCAAGTTAGAGAAACTTAAGTTTATGACTGCTTTATCCTACCTCTTTAAGGGAATATTAATTTAAAACACATGCTTGGAAATATCAATATAGGGCTTCAGATATCTATAAAATAAAATATCAAATTGCAGAAAAAATTAAAATGAAGGAGAAAGAGAAAACTATTAGAAATTGGGAACCTGAGGAATAAAGATCAATCTTTCTACATAATCAAATATGATTAAGAATACCTAGGAGAGTAATTCTTTGTATAAATATAAATTTAAATACAACTCAAGTGTTGGTACAAAATAAAATCACCATCCCACAAGGAAATATCCAGAAGTTTATCCATGGCCTTTGTAAGACTGTAACTTGAATATACAATTGGACAGAGATGTCTTTCCCAAGAAACAGCTGTGCAGATGACCAGAGTAGGAATAAAATTAACTTTTATAAGAAATATGATGGTGTAATGATATTTGAATATACTATATTGAAAATATAAGAATATACTTCAGGTATTGGAAGAAAGTGAACATTTAGACTTTAAACAAGGTTAATAGTTTTTAAACTTTTTATTTAAAAATACTTTCAACTTACAGGACAGTTAACAAAAATAATACAAACTCTATAGACAGAACATAGATAAAACTTGTAAGTGCAATTTTCAATTTCAAGAAATTTAACATTGATTTAAAGTTTATGGTATATAGTTCAATGTTTTTCCTTTGTCCCCAATATATCCTTTTGGGCCCCTCTCCTTTCTTAATAGAGTATATCATGGATTATATATTGTATCTGTCACCATCTCTTTTAGTTACTCATTCTATTTTTTAAATTGCAGAAACCTATATAAAACACAAGCTTTCAGATATTAATCTCTCCAAAGCATGCCATCCAAAGAGATCCATGATGTCTCATATTTAATCTGTTTTGGTGCCCTCACCACCTTCCATTTCCCAAACTTCCCCATATCTGAAAGAGGAGCACCACACACACAGTGCATTAACTCCCTCTAACCTTATTACCCTCCCATCACCACACACTTTGCTACTTAAATTATAATTCCTTTCACTGTGAGCTTGGATATTCTCCAATATTTAAATTGTCATTACCATGGGGCTTAAATTAAATTCCTAAATTTACAACACTCACATTTCCTTAGATACCAAATTGCCTTCAATTGCATACAAAAGCTATGTTCCTATAGCCCCTCTGTCTGCCCACCTGTATGTAGTTCTTTTACAAAATCATATATTTATACATTATGAGTCCAAACTAACTGCATTTTCATTATATTTTATGCATTAAATATTTTAGATCATATAGGAGTTAAAATATTAGAGCCACAAACCAAAATCACAATAGTAGTGGAATTTATATTTACCCATGTTGCTTCTGTTACAGGAGATCCTTATTGCTTCATATGGCTTTAATCTATTTTCCAGTATTATTTCCTTTCTGTCTGAAGAACTCACTTTATCATTGCTGATAGAGCAGGTATAGTGGTGATGAACTACCAACAGCTATTGTTTACCTTGGAATGTCTTAATTTCACACTCATTTTTGAATGACTACCTTTCCAGATGTAATAAGCTTAGTGGGAAATTATTTTCTTTTAGGACTTTTAACATTTTGTCAACTGCCTTCTTATCTCCCTGGTTTCTGTTGAGAAATTGGCATTCAATCTTATTGAGGCTTCTTTGCATTTAACACATTCCTTCTCTATTGTGGCTTCCAGAATTCTCTATCTTTGGCATTCAAAAGCTCATTTACCAAATTGTTGTGCAAGTGTCCTTGAGAGCTTATCCATTCAATGAGTGTACAGAATAGCTTGAGGCCCAAGAATAGGGGCTGCCCTGTACTTTTTTAAACATGCATTGTATCTTGGGCATGGGCAAGTGTACTTAGGAATTTCCCCATTTGCAGGGTTATAAATGTACCCTATTCCATAACATAAAGTTTCCTACTTTTCAAGGCACTGCAGCAAATGTACTAGAGCCAGAAATACTTAGCCATTGTGAGACTGCTGTGTCAATTTCATCAGTTGCAGGATAAAACCTGAAGTTAAATGAGCACTAGTTCTCTGAGGCTGAAAGTTTCTAGATATGGATTCTAAGTAAAAGGCAGCTGTCATAGATAAAATTTGGAAATATAAAAAGGTTAATTACTTCACCATCAGAATGGCTGCTCCTCTGAGAATCAGAAAAAGAAAAGTATTTCCATATGGACAGTATGCATTTTTAAAAACCTTTTGGTGATAAAAGTGTCTCACATATTCTAACAATTATCTGATATTCTGAAAGTAAAACGCAATTCTACTTGTTGCTACATCTCATACCACTCTGTAACGACTTGCTTCTTTTCATGCAGAAATATTGAGTGCATGGAGCTAGGCATGTAACTATTAAGCCAGATAACAGGGAGAATGAAAAAGACCCCAAAAAATAGTCGGTGCTGAGGGCCAGGCTTTTATAGTCCATTTTTTCAATGAAGGAAACAACATTAACCCAGATTTTTTGCTATATCCTTATTGTACCCTTAATTATTCTTCAGTAGTATCTCAATTAAATCACCTTTTAATGTGTGCAGCTATTATAGAAAGATGAATACAAAGAGGGCAGTTTGATTTGAATTCTCTATGTCTAAACACTCAATATTCTGTTGCAAGGTGGCAGTACCCTGCAAGTGTAAAGTTCTCTTAAATTTAAAGGCAATTTGATGGTTCCCACCAATGTTCTCAATATGGGAACATTCTTTTCTTAACTCAGAAATATTCTAAACATTATTCAAAGAACTTTAGCAATGTGGAAATATTTTTCCAGAAGAATGTGTGAATTACACAAATATATGGAGTCAAAAAAATTGGAAGAAGATGTATAGCTCACTATCACATAGGAAACAAACAAAAAAAAAGGTACAGTAAAAAAACCCTAGATATTTAACATGGGCAGATTAAAATTTAGAACATATATCAACTCAAACTTCACTCAAATATTTTTCAGAATTTTTTAATCAAGAAAAACCTTTCTTGAGAACTCAAAATATCTGTGAAACATTCTGCTCAGAGCATTGTTTATCTCTCTGTTCCTCAGACAATAGATGATGGGGTTTATGAATGGTGGCACCATGGAGGAGAACATGACTGTGAGAATATTTTTAAGAGAATCTTTATTTGCAGTAGGACTAAGGACAGCAGTCACACCAGAAATTGCAGACAAAATGAGAATTACCAACTGTGGGGTACAGTTAGATAAGCCTTTTTTACAAGCTTCCACAGAATGCATCCTAAACACCACTGAAAATATATCAATATATGACTTAAACATGAAGGCAGAATATACTAATGAAATACAGGGACTTAGAACTAAAGTCATAGACTCAGAAAACTGAACATCTGTAGATGAGATCCTCAAAATTTGAGGTATGTCACAGAAAAATTCATGGATCACATTGGACTCTGTGAAGGGAAACCTGAACATAACACCTGTGTGGATAGCAGACTGGATGAACCCACTTGCCCATGAGCCACCAGCTGCCTTTGTGCACGTACATGGAGTGACAGTGAGCCCATAGTACAGAGGGTGACAAATGGCAACATAGTGATCATAGGTCATCACCACAAGGAAGGCCAACTCTGTGGATACAAATAACATGACCGGGAACATCTGGACAGCACATTCAGCAAAAGAAATCAATTTGCTGCCTGTGAAAGAATTCACAATCATTTTCCACACAGTAACTGAAATGAAGCAAAGGTCTATAAGGGATAAATTGCCTAGAAAGAAGTACATTTGAAAAGAGCAGATGAGGGTCTGCTACAACGACAGTAACAGTTAGAAGATTGCCAGTCAAGGCTCCCAGATAAAACACTAAGAAGAGCAGACCTTGGAGCACATGGAGCTCTTGGTAGTTTGAGAGACCCATGAGGAGGAATTCTGTGAAAATAGTGAGGTTGTCCATGTTTCCTAATATGTTTCCAACTCCCTGTAGTTAAAGTATAAAATGGTAAGAATATAATAAAGACTCAGTGCAGATAATTGATATTGCTCACAGATAAAATGTCCCCATGGCTATCAATATGGTTTCTCAGGAATTCAGCTTAGAGAAATTGGCACAAGTATTTGCAAACCTATGAATTCACATATTACCCTTTTCACTTTGTTTCCTAACTCTGCTTTTATACGCTAATTTCAACATTCATATGATTAGGCAATTTAAATACATTAAGTGATCTAAGATTAGAACTATAGACCTTTCAATTGTTGAGTCATATTGATTCTATTTCAGTAAAACATATTTTCAAACTCAGCCAGGACATAGCCAGTGATTATATTCTAATTTTCTTCATTAGAAAATGGTCATCTCAGATATATTCTGTAAAACAGTCTCGCATAAGTCCATTTGTTTGAACACTGTACAGTGATTTTCTTCATCCAGGTGACTTGGATGTTTGCTTATTTCCCCCATTCTTAAGCTAGGTACTTAAAACCAGTTTCCATAGCAAGGTTAATGAGTTGTTTGTGGGTTTTCTTTCAGGATGGTTTTAATCTAAAGGTGTCCAGATGGATTAAGCATCACCACTCTTTCATTTCAGTTGTTCTGTAAGACATGAGTATGAGCACTTGCTTTCCTCATTATCAGCAACATCCATAAAATATTTGATTCTTTTAGATTCTAATTGATTCCAATGTGTAGCCAGGATTCCCTTGCTGCTCTCAAGTTTACTGTTTTGCATGCACACAGCATCTAAAGAAAACCATCCCACCTGGAATTACTCCTACTCAAAGCATATTTTTTTTCATCAGTAATGAATTCCAGTACTTGAAGAAGACCTAAATTTCTGTCCAAGTATTTTGTCTATACGCTTTTCTAGATTTTACTAAAATCTCATTCAAAATCACATTTGTAACCACAACTATTTTACTACCTGTCTTGAAACATACCAAGGTATAAAGAAAGCCTATTTCAGTAATAATTATGCTTTCAATTTTAAAATGAATTATCTTGAAGGGCCTCACATCAAAAATATTTAATTTTATGTGTAGAAAACATAGAATGAAGGGGTAATAAGTATAAAAATGTTAGAAATAGTATTTTATTAATACTTTACATATATATAATAAATTTGTAATTACAAAATTATATATCAATAGCTAGCACTTTGTTAATATGCAGATGATAATGATAAAAATAATAGTGCTTTACTTTCATTGAGAACATTCATATAATTTGTAGCACTTTTGCAATATATTTTGGCAAATTGCTGTTCTATAGTAATCCTTTCAATTCTACATATTTCTTCTGTCATCTACAAATACATGAGAAAAAGAATGTCTTTTAAGCAGAGGTTTTATTAAATACCAAAAACAATATTCAGTGATTAAGTGGCTACTACTTAAATAAGTGTTATTTATTGCACATAATCAAAATTCCAGATGATTTTTAAATTTCCTTTATGAAAACTAAACATTATTATTGATCATTATAAGTCTCATTTCATTCCTCTATCTCTTTTGATTGTATTTTTCTCCCTCTGTACAAATTCTCCAGTTTTCCTATGTCACACTTGTCATTCATCTTCTACATCAGAGTACATCATGATACTTAAATGCACAGCCTTGGGCATAAGAGGGAGAAAAAGTTCATGCATTTATCCCCTCTCCTTATTACTTCAGGTATATTTAGAAATTATTAATTTCACAACTTTAAAATATGGAAGAAATGAGTGGGATACTTATCACTCATCAATTGTTAAACACAGGAAATACATTATATAATAAGAAACTCTATAGAACATATCTAGTTCCTAATATTCTACTAATAAAAAAAGAATTTATTCATAAGCAACACTCCTCCCCTCCCAGATATCTCAACCTATACATTGATATATCAAGGACTATTTTTGCTTATGGAGATTGATTTCCATGAAATTCTATGTTAACTCACTGTTGCCTCTGATTTTCTTAGCTATCATTTACCACCTATTTCAAGTAATATTTAAGACATAGTGCAGGTGATAGTTCAGTATCTTGGTAATTTCTGTACCATTATATTTTTAGCATTGGTAATAGAGTCTATGTATCACATGTATATCATCAATTACCATCTTTCAAAGTTATTCATGTATAACAAAACCAGAATAAGAAATATTCAAACTTTCTACAAGCATTGGTTAATAATATAGAGCAAAAGTAATTAAGTATGCTAATGATCTTCAGACATCACAGCTATATCAGGGAATTTTTCATTAGCCATTTTAAAGAAACTTACTAATTAAAGTATACAATTATACCTAAGAAATGAGGAAACAGTTTCTCTTCTGTAATGGAAACACTAGTTTTGAGCAGTTATAAAGAATTTACAAAATTTGTGATTGTGCCTCATTTTTCTCTGAATAAAATTCAAGGAGTGACTTCCCAGGGAAACTCATTTGTAATCATAGGAACAATTGTGCTTCTAGATTCTATAGAAACATGAGTATTCTTTAAGCCGTACACATGTGGGTCATATATCTCAGGTGCCCTGTGGAATTATTGATTTCTCTCTGTAGAGAGTACAGTTTTCCTTCAACTCCTGATTGGTAAGGACTGTCTGGCTATATACTTGAGAACAGATAAAGTTGTAATAGTGCTTATTAGCCATAAAATTAACAGAAAATTTTTGCTAACAAAGGAGAACCATTCAAAAAAGTTTCTTAATCACAGATGATTCAATGCATTTTCAGTTTTAGATGAGATTATAAATAAAATTATTTACAATTCAATGTATCATTAAGTCATGCAACTCCTGTAAATTGAATTTTATATGAGTTTATATTAATAAGTGGAAGGAAAACCATCAACACCACCAAAAATAAGCAAAATTGAATAAGAGTTTTTAAATTAAAGAAAATTGAATACATTTTAGAATGGATTTGATGAAGAAAGCAAGTAAAACAAGTTGTGTCACATAGCGTGAATTTTACAAAGTTTCTTTGAAGCAATCCTCAATAATATTAAGTAACTTCAGATTGTGAGTTACTACTCCACAAAGAGGTAGGAGGAATGTTGGCCATTCAACATTATTCTGAAGATGACTTATTAATAGCTACCCACCCAGTAAATATCAGAATGAGGGAGAGGCCAATAAGCTAAAAAGAAAGTCTTGGAAATGAAGGCTGAAAAGTAGAAGTCTTCTCATAGCCTTGCAAGAAATAAACACAACTGTGAAATTTGGCAGGGAACATTTAGTGATTAGAGAAGTTAAATTGATGAAAGCAGAAATCACCTTTGACTTGGGTGTAGGACATTGTTGATTTCACCAGGGCTGGGAACTCTAAGCAAGAGTTTTGGAAAACTTCAATAGGTCTTTGACTAACTTTAATCACTCCATGTTTTCATTTTTTTGTATGTGTATTTTAGGCCAACAAAGCAAAATTCTAAAGGAATATTTGGTTTGATGGAGGCTACAAAAATTCCCTGTTATGGCAAGAGTTTCTCAGGGTGGATTAAAGAAACTGATGAACTGTGTAGATTTGCCATATAGAGATGAGTTTGAGGGAAAATGATGGCCAGGCATCTAATAAAGCCATGCTATTATTTTCAAGGAATGGTATGCAAAATATATTTTTAAAAGTATAGAATTGTACTATTTGAGGTTCTTTGAAATATTGCAGACAAAATTTAATAGAATTTACATAAATCATCTGTTCTCTTATCTTTTGGTTCCAGGGACCCTTTGCATTCAAAGAAACTATTGGAAATACTTAATAATTTATAAGTTTGCAATGGAAAATTAACATTAAAATTACAACTGATACTTGTAAGACACGGGTTTTAATAAAATCTAATTTTCATTCAAAACAAATTTTATTATCAGCAACTAATATTGCTGTGTTTTGAAATGAAAACATTTGTTAGTTTACAGGAAAATCATCAGAAAGGAGAGAGTTCCCATATACCCCCAAATGCAGTTTTCCCTATTATTAATATTTTACATTTCTGTATTGTCCAAATCCTCTATTTCTTTATTGATCTTCTTTCTAGATGTTCTATCCATTATTTAAAGTGGTATATTGAAGTCTCCTACTTTTACTGAAGAACAGTCTATTTGTCCCTTCAAATATGAATAGATTTGCTCTGTATATTTCAGGACTGTTTGATGAGTATGCATTTATAATTAAGTCTTCTTTACTTGACCACTTTCTTATTATACAGAGTCCCAATTTGTTCTCTGTTACTTTTTAAAAACTTGATGCAGATACATTTTATAGAAAAACCATGTAGAAAGAATAGAGTTTCCTTATAACTGACCCCTCAAACTGGCAATTTTCCTTATTATTATTTATATTAGGATGTCACCTTTGTTACAATTGAAAAAAAATTCCATAATAACTATAGTGTTAACTATATTACATATTAACAAGCACTCTTCCTATACCCCTTTGTCACCCACTTTTCAATTATACTTGTTACGTATATCTTTATAGATAGTATATCCAAAGCCATAGATTTAACATTACTTTATATTTGGTTGCATTTTAGACTTTGTAGGAAGGAAAAAGTGAATTAAAATACAAAAATACAATATAATATTACTAGAGCTTGTAATTTCCCAAATGTTTACCTTTACCAGAGGTCTTAATTATTCATATCAATTCAATCCACTGTCAAGTGTCTTTTCTTTTTAGTCTGAGGAGCTCCCTTTAGTATTGTCATATGGCAGTTCTAGTGATGAACTACCTTAGATTTTTATTAATTTTTCAACCTGGAAATATCTTGATCTTTCCCTAATATTTGAAAGACTATCTTGCCAGATATAATATTCTTAGTTGGGCATGTATTTCCTTTCAGCACTTTAAATATTACATCCCACTGCCTTCTTGCTTTAAGCAAGAAATTGATCCTTAATATTTTAGGGCCTACTTTTACATACAAACTTTCTTTTCTCTTGCAGGTTTCAGAATTCTCCCCTGTTTTAGGGATTTCACAGTTTGATCAAAATATGTTGAAGTATGTTTGTCTATGATTTTATCCTCTATGTGCTTCATTAGGATTCTTGAATGTGTATATCCATGTCTTTCATTGCATTTATGAATTATGAATGGCCATTATTTCTTTGAATATTACTTCTGCCCCTTTCTCTCTTTCTTCTCTTTCTGTACCTCCTCCTGTAATGCATATATTGGTATGCTTGATCATGTCCCATATGTCTCTTAGGCCCTGTCCAGCATTTATCATTGTTATTCTACTCTTCAGCCTCAATCATTTCAATTGTTTTATCTTCCACCTCACTAATTCGTCTGCTAGATCTCATCTGCTGTTGAAACCTTTTAGAGATTTTTTTTCTTTTTATCATTTATTTATTCATTTATTTATTCATTTATTTATTCATTTATTTAATTTAAATAAACTTTAGATTATATAAATGTTACACAAAAAATATATGGAATTCTCTTATGCCCCACTCCCTCCCCCTCCTACACTTTCCCACATAATTTAAGCATTGTCGTCTTCAACTTCAGTACTGAATTTCTCAATTTGTTCATACATAATTTCCTGATATCCTCTAGATCTTTCTGCATGTTTTGAGTGTTTTGATGATTTTTTAAGTCTTTGTGTGGTATGTCCGAAGTCTTGTTCCCTTCTTTGTCAATTATTTCTGATGTTCCATCTTCTTTCTTTGGATGGGCCATCATTGTGTTTATTTTTTGTTATTGTTTTCAGTTATCTTGTACTTTTTCATTGCAAATAGCATATTTTAATATTTTCTGTGTTATCTCTGGGATTTGGACCCTGAGCTGTCTGTTCCTTTAATTTCTATCCATATAGTGATATGTCAAACATTTCCTTGAGTGAGAAACATAACAAAAAATTAAAAAGGAAAGAAAAATGAAATGAAAGAAAATATATTACCAGTATTTGCAAATTGTGCCTCTGTTGGTTGGTGCTCTTTACTGAATAACCCATCAACCAAGAAGAAAAGCATTATGCAAAACACAGACTCTTCTGTGCCTACATCTGCATTTGGGGTTTGAAGTTAGGTATATATATAATTTTTAATGGTTATGTCTCCTAGATAAATTGATCCATTTGTCAGTATGTAATGTACTTTTTTGCCATTATTTCTTTGGATATTCATTCTGTCTGTTTTTCTCTTTATTCATCCTCTGTGACTTCTAAAATATGTATATTGCCATGATTGATGATTTATCACAGTTCTCTTAGATTCTCTTCCCATTTCTTTTTCTTTCTGCTCCTAACCCTGAATCTTTTCATTTGTCTTGTATTTGAGTTTACTAATTTTTCCTCTTCCAGCTTCAATTGGTTTTTCAAAACTTTTAGGGGATGTGTCAATTTAGTTATTGTGGTTTCTACATGAGTATTTCTGTTTGCTTCCTTTTTAAAATGTATATCTTATATTGATATTTTCATATTGTTCATAATTTTTTCCCTAAAATCTTAATTCTTTCTCCATGTTTTCACTTAGTTTCTTGACTATGTTGAAGGTCATTTTTTAAAATTTTTTGTCTGGATTTTTATCTTGTTCTTTTAGATGGGGCATCATTTCCTGTTTTGCTGTCTTTTAATTTTTTGTCACAGAATGTAGAATTCAATATTTATAGTGTCATTTCTGCAATTTTGTCCCTGAGCTGTTTATTCCTTAAATTTCTATAGAGATCATGATATGAAAAAGATTTACTTGAGTGCCAGGAAT
>JAQZBX010068549.1:0-15731 GCA_029593785.1 Cabassous unicinctus | reverse complement strand
TTTTTTTTTTTTTTTTTTTCAATAGTGGCCATTCTAGTAGGTGTGAAATGTTATCTCATTGTGGTTTTGGTTTGCATTTCCCTAATAGCTAGTGATGTTAAACATCTTTTCATGTGCTTTTTAGCCATTTGTATTTCCTCTTTGGAAAAATGACTATTCAAGTCTTTTGCCCATTTTTAAAAAAGATTTATTTTATTTATTTATTTCTCCCCACCCTGTTGTTGTTTGCACTTGCTGTGTCTGTTTGTCTTCCTTGTTTCTTTAGGAGGCTCCAGAAACCAAACCGGAGACCTCTGATATGGGAGGGAGGCACCTAACCGCTTGAGTCACCTCTGCTCCCTGCTTTGTTGTGTCTCTCATTGTGTTTTTTTCTCCTTGTGTCTCTTGTTGCATAATCTTTTTGCGTCACCTTGCTGCGCCTGCATGTCACGTCAGCTTGCTGTCCTTCTCGTCCTCTTTAGGAGGCACTGGTAACCTCCGCTCCCTGCTTTGTTGTGTCTCTCATTATGTTTTTCTTTTTTTCTTCTTGTGTCTCTTGTTGCGTCATCTTGCTGCACCTGCCCATTGCACCAGCTCCTGTCTTCTTTAGGAGGCACCGGAACCGAACCAGGGGCCTCCCATGTAGTTGGTGGGAGCTCAATCACTTGATCCACGTCCGCTTTCCTTTTGCCCATATTTTAACTGGGTTGTTTGTCTTTTTATTGTTGAGTTGTATCTTTTATACTTCTTGTCAGTCTATAAAGCCCCCGAGTGAAGGACGCAATAATTATCCTTGGTTATACAACTGCTACAGTGAGCACAACTAATGTTTAGATTAATTTAACACTGGTACAGACATAGAAAAGTTATCCCCTTGTTGGATAAAAGAAAGTGCTGATCAATGGAGGAAGGCACTAGTGGCTTTGGCATTAAAGGGTCCTAGACAAAAGACATATATGAAGTAGCTGCATTTGCCCCAAATGACCGCTAATTGTTTAAAAAGAACTCAATCCAAATTTTCTGCTTTTATCACATCACCTTTTCCTCTCAGACTTTTTATTTTATTTATTTATTTTTTTACAATAGGCTTAATCCTATTACTTTATGTTGGGCAATCACCCACTTCTAACCACTTTTCCATATGATCCATATTGCCTATAAAGTGCTACATTTAAAACACCACTTCAGTTCAGTTACTGAATCTTCAGAGCTGTTATAAATAAATGCTGAAGTATGAAGTAATATTGCAAATATTTTATAATATACCTAATAGATTTTATTTTGTCTAAGTAAATATCTGACGATGTCTAGTTCAGTAGATTTTATAAATGAAACTGCCCTTAAACAAGCCCCCTTTAACCTCTCACTTAAAAAATGGCTGACTATACATAAATAATTTATATAGTCTGTACTCTTGAAAATGAATGGGGAGCACACACACATGCAGCACATTCTTATGTTGGACTGGAAGGGTGTTTCTTGCAAGACCTTACCTCATGCAAAACATTAGCACCTCTAACTTGGCCTCAGGGTAGAACCTCCTTGAGGGCAGAGGAGAGAAAAAGAACATTAGGCAGGAGAGAGTGTCTGCGATAACTCTTAGGATTTCCTTTAATGGGAGTGCTCCTTGGTGTTTTGTCTCATTTATGCCCTTGTGGTTACACACTACCTTGATAAAGGACTGCAACTGAAGGCTGTTCATTCCTTTAGCCATTCATTACTGTGCCAAGACAAGCTTCCCAATGGATAAATGGAGCATTGGATGAGGTGCTCCAAAATTTTCTTCTACCTGGTAATTCTCCAGGCCTAACGAACCAAGTTTTCCCTGAGCCAATTCCATATTTTAAATGTTCTGTTTTGGTCGGACATTTGAAAAATTCTTATTTTCTTTCCCTCCTACTCCTTGCCATGTTTTTCCTTCATTCAAGGAAGAATAGAGCAAAAGCAAAGTAGAAAAAAAAATGAGGGGAACACAGAGATTTTAAACCTTTTTTAAAGTGCTATATATCACTGCAAGAATGGCAACCTTTTGAGAAAAAAAAAAAGGCTCCCTGAATTAGGATTGACTTCATCTAAGTAGATACCATCTGTTGTAGCAGCCCAATCTTGTCCCCCCAGGTCTTGGCTGCTACAGGTGAGCAAGGCTTCCCCCTTCTTTCCCACACCCCTGAACAAGCAGCTGCCAGGGAGCTCTCAGGCAGCACAGCAGGCAGGAAGTGGGGTGGGGGTGAGGGGGTCTCCACCCATTAGCAGCTGCTTAAGTAGTAGGCAGGGGAACTTTTCTACAGAAAAATTCAGGTCAGCAGATACTCCAAGCCAATTTATACCACATGCTACCCAGTTGTGGAATTAAATTAAAATGCTGTGAAAGAACCTGGAAAGCCTTGTGCTTCGTACCCCAAAAGAATACAACAAAAGCAGCTGGACTTGGCGATTTAAAGGGAATTATTAAACAACTGGAAGGAAGTGAAGGCAGCATACTACCAAGGGAAATTGTCTTCATGGAACATAATGTACCATTGATTAAATGTCAAGAGCCATCATTGTCCAACTGGTGACATCTATACAGGTTCAGTAACTTTCTCAATTCAGATTTAACCAAAAGACAAGCTTGACAGATTATCAAACTCTTTGGAGGAAGGGGATGACTGGGGTGGGGAAAGGAGTGAGGTAATTTTTTAAAATGACTTCATAATAAAAATGACTATATTATTATCTCACAGTCTACTCTAGTATAATGTAAAATAGAAAGTTTGCCAAAAGTAGGAAAAACATTTCCAAATAAGTCATTATAGATTACATTTCAAGTCTAAAAGAAAAACATATAAACATGTGTTTGTCCATCAAAACTTAGTACATTTTTAACTATTTTCTCATGGAAAAATTTTGACTTTTTCTCAACACTACTTCCTTAATAATAATTTACTATGGCTTTAGCAAGTAGATAAGAGCTGGGTTCATAATTTTATACATATATATACTTAAAATAAGTTTTTAAAATTCCTTCAGCAATAAATAGGAAAACATTAAATGGTTACCTCTGCAAATGTGTTTCGATTGGCTTGCAAGCCAACTTTTACTACCTCAAAAGGGTTAACCACAATGGCTTCTGTTAGTCCAGATCCCAATCCGGCAATGGTAAATGTCTAGAAAGATAAATCAATCAATGATTTAAAACAAGTTATTATGTGTATTGGGTTAAGCATCCTATTCATTCCACCATGCAGCTGAATGTTATGATGAGAATGGAGACCCCTACATAAATGCACCATATACCATTACTAAACCATTTTAGTTCTTGATTAGATGCTGACAATTCATGAAGAAGAAATTACAGAAGCCACAAACCACATCCTAACAATTCAAAATAAAATGTCAAAGCCCCATCAACAACGGCTTTTTCTTTTAACTAAAAGAAAAGCGTTTTTGCTGATTTAAGTGGATATTAAAACATATGCACATATAACAATTAAAAGAGAGTTTGACTTGTAAAAAGAGAGCTTCATTTTTAAGTATCTACTTAAATATATTTTTTTTGAGCATGTAAGGAAATTCAAGTAGCAGAATCACAAGTGTTTATTAAAAGCTAAATTTTAGATAGCAAACAGCATAGCTTGAAGCATTTAAATGTATAGTCATGTTCCTAGAGTTACTATTCTAGATTAACAAACAAAATTGATGCTTTTACTCATCCTTTCCCTAATTTTTAAAAATACTGGTAATTGCCATAAAAAGCTGAGATCAGAAATGGCTAGGCTGTTCTGAGGTGCTCAACTAAAAATCTAGAACATTTATCAAAGGATGTCTGTATGCCAGCTTCTTATTTGCTACCTGCTAAGAATTTCTAAAGTGGAAAAAAGAACAACTTTCTAGACTTTTCCTCTAGGTAGAATGCTTAAGGGTTTATTTTAGAAAAATCTGCATCAAAAAATAACCACAACAACAATAATAAAAAGAAAACTCCAAAGCAATGCAAGTGTCCATCATCCGAAGGATGGATAAATAAAATGTGGTATATACATGCAATAGAATATTATTCTGCCGTGAAAAGGAGTCCTGATACATGCAACAACTAGGATGAACCTTGAAGACATCATGTTGAGTGAAATAAGCCAGTCACTAAAGGACAAATATTATATGATCTCACAGATTTGAAACAATTAGAATAAGCAAACTTGTAGAGTCAGAATCTAGAATATAGGTTACAAGGAGACAGGGTGGGGATAAGGAATGGGAAGTTAAGGCTTAAAATATATAGGGTTCTTATTTGGAATGATGGAAGTGTTTAGGTAATTGATGGTGGTGATAGTAGCACAACATTGTGAACACAATTAACAGCACTGAAATATATATCTGAATATGATTAAAAGGAGAAATGTTAGATTGTATAAATGATAACAGAATAAAAAATTTTTTTAAATCCATAAAATTATACTACACAGTGATCCCTAAGTTAAAACATAGACTTTAATTAATAGTAGTAGTATTATAAAAATGTGTTATCATTATTTGTAACAAGTGTCCCACACCAATACAAGGTGTTGGAGGTGGAGTGGTATATGGGAATCCTGTAATTTTTGCATGATTGTTCTGTAAACCCCTAACTTCTCTAACAAAGGGAGAAAAAAATAACCACAACAACAATAATAAAAAGAAAACCCCAAAGCAGAAAAACAGAGCAAAATAAAGCCACAAACTTCCAAAACAGTTACTGGAAAAAATAATTCTTTAGTGCTGAAGCTCTAATTCCCAGGAGAAGTGGTAGTAATATATACAACTAAGAAAAGAAAAAAGCCAATGAAGAGTTAAGCACAGATAACTCTTATTAGGGCTCCCTAGTATTTTCAAAATAGGGGAATAAAAGAGAGAAGGGAGAAAGGAATATTCTATAACCTTCTAAGGGGAGGCAGGGTGGAAGGAGCACAGATCCAGAGGCAGGAGGTCTGGGTTCAGGTTCTGGTTTTGTCACTTATTGGCTGTGTGACCAGGGCCACTGCCATGTACAGTAGTTTGTGCATGGAAAATGATGCCTAGCTGCAAGGGTACCTGGAGCCTGAAATCCAGGCTGCACCCTGCTTGCTAAGCCAGAGCCCCAGAGAGGCATCAGCAGGCAGAAAAGGGCACCTTTTCATAATTCATGGCACCATGTGTTGCAGCAGCTCTGTGAACAAATCACTTACATTTTTTGAGCCGTGGTTTCCTCATCTGTAACGTAGATATAATAATGTCTAATCTTCCTACCATACAAGGTTATTATGAGGGTGGAAGTACTTTTAAAGTATTATACAAACATCATTGCTCTTGGTGAATGTAAAAACAGAGTGGAAGAAAAGGATTGCACACAGATTCTAGGAGAGAGGGAAAAACTAATGATGTTTTCCTTTCACTCCCCTTCATTATGATTTTAAGCATATTTATATAGGATAACATACCAAATATTTTATTCATTTATCTCAGACTTCCATCATGGAAACCAAAAGCAGAAAAAAAAAATACTATCCCAAACTCTTCTGACTGGGAAAGCTAAAATCCAGATGTTCAGGATTTTATTACTTACTAAATGCAATCGTCCAAGTAATTCACTTTTTTGTTCTTCTGTAAAACTCAGCTATATTTGCTGTCAGAACTGGTGTTCAGCAGTCCCTTGTCAAAAGAATTGATCAGATATCAGCAGATCGTGTTACTTAGATTGCTCCAGAAACCACCATCAACTGTACGTTTCTTGCCTCCTAGGCTTTGCATGTGAGAGCACAAAGGGACATTTATCGTCTGTTTAAGCGTCTAGCCATATCAAAAAGACACTGGAATAAATCAGTTCAAGAAAAGAGGAAAACTGTATATGGTTTGCATGCATTTGGTTATAGTAGCTGGAGTGGCCAAATGCTTTTCGGTTTCAGTTCTCAAAAGAGTTGAAAGAACTGCAGTCTCTCACCTGGTACCAGTGCTGGACGCAAGAGCAGCCAGCTGGCCCTCTGGAGACCATATTGTATTGTCTCTTGCTAGGAAGCTCTCAAACCCCATTTTACCAAGATGTAACTTAAGAATGACATTAAGGGAAGACACCAAGGAATTAAAAAAAAAACAAAACACATAGCTAATTTTAGAACTTACGCTATACTTCTCCTTTCCTCCCAGGCCCTCCCTCTCAGCCACCTTGCTTAGGCAGGAGGCTGGAAAGAGGTTTCTTTGTCATAACAGAAAGTGACAGTGTTAGGTTTCTTAACAAGCTTCTTCCCAGAAAGGGAGTATGTATGGGTTTTTTGTTTGTTTGTTTTTGTAAATGAAAGATACTTCTTGGACAGTTGATTTGGCAGAGTAAATATTCTGAAACAAACCTTTATAGGTAAAATAATTAAAGAGTTGAAGCTCAGAACATTGCCTCTGGTTGAGTTTGGAGATGCATTTCAGCAGGGAAACTAGGAGATGTTCCTGGAGGCTGGAAGGTACCTTGCCCATTGGCGGGCCACTGCAGATTTATTTTAGTTTAGTTTTGCAGATCTGGAGAGGGAAATTAGTGCATTTGCCCTTTCTGGGACTCTTCTTGCATACATATTTGTAGAACTCATTTGGTCAATGTAATTTAACTTGCTTGGTGAAAAGCGCAAAGTCACCCAGAAGGAAGGGGTGGTGTAGGCAAATGTTCAAATCACCAAGTGATTTTCATGTAATAGTTGAGATGGGTCACTGTAAGAGCACTATTTTCCCTGGTTGAGTTGTTTACAGCCATTCCTATAAAAAGGCCCTTCAGTCTGCATCTGACCACAGAGATATTATTGCAAGCACCCTGAACTCCAAGAGTCCTATATTTACTACAGATTGAGCAAAAGCTGGAAAAATGACCTGTTAGGAAATACTCTTAGGCCTATTGATTTTGCATAAGTAGATATGTGCAGTATATATGTAAACATATGCATGTATTGGCTTTAAAAGAGTCTTTGATAAATGTACTATTTGTTATGTATTATTGACCATATCTCATATGGGCCTTTCCACACAAATCATTATCATCATAAATTCATCACTAGTAGCTATAAAATAGCCAAATTGTGAGTTATTAGGAAGATGGCTTTCAACAAGTAGCTGAACATTGAATAACTTGAATTCACATTTTAGTAGCTGGGCTTGGGGGAATCAAAAGGGTTCTTGTTTCCAGATTTTATTTTATGAAATAACACATACACTTAAGTATAATAAATACTCTCACTTACCAATGCTGGTGACAGTGACACATATCCTAGCAATTTCTTGTACTGCTCAAAGGTGAAAAACTGTGAAACAAAACCAAAACCAGAGATTTATAACAATTTCCTGCAACAAACTCTTTAATTGGCTCAAATTTCTTTAGTAAATCATTGTATTAACCAGCATTTTTTAAAAAATGATAAAAAAAATCTAGCATTTTTTAATCTGGTCTAGGATAGCTGCTATTGGATCTTACATTAACATTTTTTAACATTCACATTTTCAAATATGGTTATAATAACTTACAGAAGAGATGATGGAATCCTTTATAGCAGTAAATGAACCATATAGCTTCCATTTACCATGACCATTTTCAGTTTTCCTAGATATCAATAGACTTCTTTTTTATGGCAGCGATTCAAAATTATAGGCATAGAGACCTGAATACTTTGGTCTCCTATGTTTTCTCTATGAACTGCTTTCCCAGTGAATGCTCAATTTTCTAACCCACTTGTAAAAGATATCCACATCTCAGCCTGAACTTTTTATAATGTTCTGTGTCTCACCTTTCCATGGATTTTGTAAACACTAAGTGATGATGACAGTGTCAAGATAAACAAGGGAAAGACCTGATGAGGTAATCAAGTTCACTCCCTTCCTTAAAGTAAGACTGTCCTCAACCTAAATGAAGAAAGAGAGCTGCTTATTCTTTCCTTTAAATTCTGATGATGATGATGATCATGATGATAGTTTTGTTGGTTCCTTCAGTAGATGATGTTTAATGAAAGGTTTTCTACAAACTATTTTCTATGGAGGCAAATTCAATCAATCACCTTGCATAATATGTACATGATTCATTTCTTCTCCTCTCTTTCTAATCTACATTTTGTGAAACAATTCTTCTTGAACCTGTTGTTTTGCTCCTGCGTACACTGTCAGATAGCTCAATATCACTGATAGGCACACTCTTAGGTCCTGCTGGGGTCTTATCTAAAGCCCCAGAAATGGCATGGGAATTATATTCGCCCAATGTTTCCTACTCTATTATTTTATAGCCTAGTAAAATAGAGCAAGAAAAAAATACAGAAAATGATACTCTTGTTAGAAAGAGGTGGTTACTTGTGGACACAGCCCTAATGAACTTTGGGCAGCCCAAGAGTCATACCACCAGATAGATTTAGATAGTTTTAAAGACCCTGAAACTGATTTTATGCCATAGTCTTTTAGATCAACTATGGATGTAGACTTTTCTAGAAAAGGGATATATTCGTTTACTCATCCAACAAATATTTATTGGGTGCCTCCTATGTTCTAGGCATTGGGGATGGAGTATGAAATAACACATACACTTAAGTATAATGCTACTACTAAAGGAACCCTAGATACTTTGGTTATATATACCACTTGTGAGAGCCAACTGTGATCTAGGAAACATGCTAAATCCACTGCATGTGCTACTTCATTTAATCCATACATCAACATCATCATGTAAGAGGTTATAGGACAATCATGATGTCTATTTTATAGATATATGTCCCACAGCTAGTGAACAGAAGGATTAGGATTTCCTCCTAAGTTCAAAATTTGTGTATGCTCTTAACTACTATACTATACTTATTGATAATCCATGATTACTAGTTGTTTGGGAAGAGATTCTCTGCCCTAGGGTGTTTCTTGATTCTGGAGATCAGACATCTGGGGTGACCTGACATCTGGGATGACCACACAGACCCTTAAGCCCTGGAGTACCTCAAGGCAGAAGATTTTAAACTTTTTTTTTTACCACAATTTACACTAAAAAATATTTACCCATCACACACACACTTATACACACACCTGGGTACTCATGTGCAATTATAATGGAAACAAAGGTTTTAATGAAACAATTTATCTTTATTATGTATAATGAACTCTGTGTCTATTCTAGTATTAAAAAATTTCTGGTTGTAACTGACTAAATTTGGTGACTCGATATATTGATTTCCTGACACACTAATGGGTTATGATTCATATTTTGAAAACACTGATCTAGGGGGCCCACATTAGGTTTAGGGAAGTTCTGGGAGGTAACAGAATCCACACGCCACAAAGGGTCTCACCACTTTGTTAGCTTCCAGCCTGAAGTTGTGTTTTTTCTGGCTCTTATTACAGGGGATTAAGGACCAAACTGGTATCTCAAGGGAGAAGGCTGGGGACATGGATTCTGCCTGTCAGTCCAGTGATTCTCACAGGGCATTCCAGTTCTACACCTTGGGGCAATCCCACGCTTTTCATTTCCCCATCAATAAAACTGTTTAAAACAACATCATCAACCAGACAAATAAACTGCAACTAGCTGATTGGTATTCATCAGCTGTCTTGCTGGATGCTTTTGGTGCATAACTAGGATAATTCAGGTTCCTGGGAATAAAGAAGCCCTACAGGTCACAGTGATTAATTGCTAATGTGCTAAATTCAAAAGCAAGGAGCAATATATTATGACATTTTTAAAAAAGATTTATTATATTTATTTATTTCTCCCAACCCCTTCGTTGTTTGCATTTGCTGTGTCCATTTGTTGTGTGCTGGTCTTCTTTTTCCAGGAGGCACCGGGAACCAAACCCAGACACCTCCTATGTGGGAGGGAGGTGCTAATCGCTTGAGTCACCTCCGCTCCCATTATCACATATTTTAATAAACAATTAGTGCTTTAAACTAAAACAAAACTTTCTTTTAATTTCTACCATTGGGACTGAAATTTCTAATTTACTGGATACTTAAAAAACAGTATCAAATAATCAAAGAAAAAAACAAAAACAAAAACAAAAAACCCAGTATCTTAATGGAAAAGCTAAAATCTTAAAATTAATTTTCAACAATAGTGAAATAATATAAATGCCTTCATTGTATTTTGAAAGTAACATTTACCAAAAAGATTCAGTCATTCACTTATTTGACAAGTATTGATTAGATGTCTCCCATGTTCAAAGCTTAGAAGACATTATACTAGGACTATGTTCTTAAGAACTAATAGATTTTAGCTGTTATTTTAATTTCTCTCTATATAACAACACTCTTTTTTGGCTTTCATGGTATTTCTTAACACTTTCTCATCCAGAACACTAGTTAATGCATAGCTATGATAAAAGTATGCTGTAGTATAAAATATGAGGTTATACTCTAAGGATGAAATTAGGAAGTTTAGCATGTAATAAAGCTACTTACACAAAGTCATGAAAATGTAAGGAGTTTTGAAAACATTCATAATCAATCAAGGTTTTGTGAACCCTGAATATAAAATGTAAATCCAATTAATTTTGCTGTGTATAATCTAGAATCTAGAATCTAGAAAGTTGCAGTCTGACAATTTATTCTAGGGAGAGGGGGCTGAATCTGGAGCACAGGCCATTGTGTTCCCCAGGGAAATGTCATTATGTGGCCGGGCAGGAGGAGGCCAGTACAGTTTGCCACAATCCAGGTGAACCAGCTCTCCAGACTGTACTTTTCTCTTTGCTTTCAGTCCATGCTCACTAAGCAATCTTCCAAAGATTAATCTAGTCTCTCAGATACTCTGTTCTGGGATGCAGTTAAATTACATGGAAACAGTTGGTCTATTTGGCTTTTGCTCTTAACAAGTGGGACAGGAGCAGTAATCAGTTAAGGGCTAATTATTCTCCATTAATGAGGCAAGACCTTTCTGAGTACCCTTCTCAATGTCCTGTAAATTTTGAGGTTTTCCAGTTTGACTGGTGGGAACAGGCACTAATCCCAGCCCTGTGTGAGAGCTGAGCACTTTTCCCTCTATTCCTTTCAGATGATTCTTACCAAGACCCTGATAGTTTTCTCACATGTATGTGCTGACCAGTACAGGCAAACTGTGGAGATATTACAGGTTTGGTTCCAGACCACCGCAATAAAGCGAATATTGCAATAAAGCAAGTCACACAATTTTTCTGGTTTCCCAGTGCATATAAAAGATATGATTACACTATACTGTAGTCTATTAAGTGTGTAATATCATTATGCCTTAAAAACAATGGGCGTACCTTAATTAAAAATACTTCATTGTTAAAAGTGCTAGCCATCATCTGAGCCTTCAGCGAGTCATAATCTTTTTGCTGGTGGAAGGTCTTGCCTTGATGTTGATGGCTGCTGATGGATCAGGGTGATGGTCCCTGAAATGTTGGGGTGACTGTGGGAATTTCTTCAAATAATACAATGAAGTTTGCCACATTGATAGATTCTTCCTTTCACGAAGATTTCTCTATAGCATCCATGCTATTTGATAGCATTTTACCCACAGTACAACTTTTTTCCAAATTGGAGTCAATCCTCTCAAACCCTGCCACTGCTTTATCAACTAAGTTTATATAATATTCTAAATATTTTTTGTCATTTCAACAATGTTCACAGCATCTTCACCAGGAGTAGATTCCACCTCAAGAAACCACTTTCTTTGCTCATTCATAAGAAGCAACTCCTCATCCATTCAAGTTTGATCACGAGTGTGTGGTAATTCAGTCACATCTTCAGGCTCCATTTCTAATTCTAGTTCTCTTGGTATTTCCACTACATCTGCAGTTACTTCTTACACGAAGTCTTGAAAGACATCCATGAAGGTTAGACTCAACCTCTTCCAAACTCTTGTTGATGTTGATATTTTGACCTCTTCTCATGAATCACAAATGTTCCTAATAGCTTCTAGAGTGGTGAATCCTTTCCAGAAGGCTTTTGACTTACTTTGCCCAGATCCATCAGAGGAATCACTGTCTATGGCAGCTATAGCCTTATGAAATATTATTTCTTAAAGAATAAGACTTGAAAGTCAAAATTACTCCTTGACCCACGGGCTTCAGAATGCATGCTGTGTTAGCAGGCATGAAAATAACATTCATCTCATTGTACCTCTCCATCAGAGCTCCTGGATGACCAGGTGCATTATCAAAGAGCAGTAATATTTTGAAAGAAATCTTTTTTTTCTGAGCAGTAGGTCTCAACAGTGGGCTTAAAATATTCAGTAAACCATGTGGTAAACAGATGTGCTGTCATCCAGGCTTTGTTGTTCCATTCATAGAGCACAAGCAGAGTAGATTTAGCATGATTCTTAAGGATTTTCAGAATGGTAAATAAGCATGGGCTCAACTGAATGTCACCTGCTGCATTAATCCCTAATAAGAGAGTTAGTCAGTTCATCCTTTGAAGCTTTGAAACCAGGCATTGACTTCTCTCTAGCTATGAAAGTCCTAGATGGTATCTTCTTCCAATATGAGACTGTTTCATCTATATTGAAAATCTGTTGTTTTTAGTGTAGCCACCTTCACCATTTTTCTTCACTAGATCTTCTGTATAACTTGCTGCAACTTCTACATCAGCACTTGCTGCTTCACCTTGCACTTTTATGTTTATGGAGATGGCTTTTTCCCCCTTAAACCTCATTAACCAACCTATGCTAGCTTCAAACTTTTCTTCTGCAGCTTGCTTACCTCTCTCAGCCTTCATAGAATTGAAGAGAGGGCCATGATCTGGATTAGGCTTTGGTTTAAGGGAAAGTTGTGGCTGGTTTGATTTTCTATCCAGACCACTAACATTTTCTACATATCAGCAATAAGGCTGTTTCACTTTCTTATCATTTGTGTGTTCACTGGAGCAGCATTTTTTTTTACTTCCTTCAAGAACTTTTCCTTTGTATTCACAGCGTGGCTAACTGTTCGGTGCAAGAGGCCTAGCTTTCAGTCTGTCATGGCTTTTGACATGCCTTCGTCACTAAGCTTAATCATTTCTAGCTTTTGATTTAAAATGAACTTTCACTGTAACACTTATAGGCCATTGTAGGGTTATTTTTTTATTAGAAAAGTTTGAGTTTACAGAACAATCATGTACAACATATAGGATTCCCATATACCACCCTACCACCAACACCTTGTATTGGTGTGGAACATTTATTACAATTGGTGATAGCAATTTTTCAAATAATTGTACTATTTTTAAAAACAGTAATGTCATTTGTTACAACTGATGAAAAATGATTATAAAATAGTTCTGTCATCCATTATTTTCATTAGGTATATTTTCCCCATATATCACCCTATTATTAACACCTTGTATTAGTATCATACATTTGTTATAATTCATGAAAGAACATTCTTATGCTTGTACTATTAACTATAATGCATCATCTACAATGTTTTGTCTTTTAACTTTTATTCTAGTTATATATATCCTAAAATTTCCCTTTCTAATCATATTTACCTATTATAGCTCAGGGCTGTTGATTACACTCATGAAAATGTGCTACCATTACCACCATCCATTCCCAAACCTTTACCATCAGCATAAATAGAAATTTCATACAAGTTAAGCAACAACTCCCCATTCTCTTAGTAATCTATATTCTAGATTCTAACTCTATGAGTTTGCTTATTTTAATTAGTTTATAGCAATGAGATCATACAATATTTGTCCTGTTGTGTCTGGCTTATTTTCTCTCAACATAACATCCTGAAGGTTCATCCATGTTGTCTTATGCAAGCCATCGTATGTATATAACACATTTTGTTTATCCGTTCATCGGATAATGAACACTTGGGTTGCTTCCATCTTTTGGCAATTGTGAATAATGCTGCTATGAACATCAGTGTGCAAATGTCTGTTCAAGTTGCTATTTTTAGTTCTTCTGGGTATATAACTTGTAGCAGGATAGCTGGATCATATGGCAATTCTATATTGAGCTTCCTGAGGAACTGCCAAGCTGTTCTCCACAGCGGCTGCACCATTTTATGTTCCTACCAGCAATGAATGAGTGTTCCTATTTCTCCACATCGTCTCCAACAATTGTAGTTTTCTGTCCTTTTAATAGTGGCCATTCTAGTGGGTGTGAAATGGTATCTCATTGTGATTTTGATTTGTATTTCCCTAATAGCTAGTGATGTTGAACACCTTTTCATGTGTTTTTTAGCCATTTGTATTTCTTCTTTGGAGAAATGCCTATTCAAGTTTTTTGCCCATTTTTAATTGGGCTGTCTTTTTATTGTTGAGTTGTATGATTTTTTAAAGATTCTGGATATTAAACCCTTATCATTATATGGTTCCCAAATATTTCCTCCCATTGAGAAAATTGTCTTTTTACTTTCTTGACAAAGTCCTTTGATGCACAAAAATTTTCAGTTTTGAGGAGGTCACATTTATCAATTTTTTTCTTTCATTGCTTGTGCTTTGGGTATGAAGTCTAAGAAACCATTGCCTACCACAAGATTTTGAGGATGTTTCCATACATTTTCTTCTAGGAGTTTTATAATCCTGGTTCTTATATTTAGGTCTTTGATCCATTTTAGTTAATTTTTGTATACCATGTGAGTTAAGAGTCCTCTTTCATTCTTTTGCATATAGATATCTAGTTCTCACACCACCATTTGTTGAGGAAATTATTTTTTCCCAGTTGAGTGGACTTGCAGCCATGTCAAAAATTAATTGGCAAAAAAAAAAAAATCAATTTGCCATAGATGTGAGGGTCTATTTCTGAACTCTCAATTTGATTCCATTGGTCAATATATCTATCCTTATGCCAGCAGCATGCTGTTTTGACCACTATAGCTTTGTAATATGCGTTAAAGCCAGGAAGTGTGAATACTCCAACTTCATTCTTCTTTTTCAAGAATTTTTTTTGACTATTTGGGGTCCCTTACCCTTCTAAATATATTTGATAATTGGCCTTTCCATTTCTACAAAGTAGGCTGTTGAATTTTGATTGAGATTGTGTTGAATCTGTAAATAAATTTGGATAGACTTGACATCTTAATGATACTTAGTATTACAATCCATGAACATGGAATACCCTTTCATTTATTTAGATCTTCTCTGATTTCTTTTAGCCATGTTTTGTAGTTTTCTGCATACAAGTCTCCTTTATATCCCTGGTTAAATTTATTCCTAGATATTTGATTTTTTTTTAGCTTCTATTGTAAATGGATTTTTTTCTTGATTTCCTCTTCAGATTGCTCATTACTAGTGTGTGGAAACATGGGTGATTTCTGCATGTTGATCTTGAATCCCAACACTTTGCTGAACTCATTTATTAGCTCTAGTAGCTTTGTTGTGGTTTTCCAGGATTTTCTATATATAAGATCATGTCATCTGCAAATAGAGAAAGTTTTATTTCTTACTTTCCAATTTGGGTGCCTTTTATTTCTTTTTCTTGCCTAATTGCTCTGTCTAGAACTTTTAGCACAAACTTGAATAACAGGGGTGACAGTGGGCATCCTTATCTTGTTCCAGATCTTAGAGCAAATGTTTTCAGTCTCTCACCATTGAGTACAATGTTAGTTGTAGGTTTTTCATATATGCTTTTTATCATGTTGAGAAGTTTCTTTCTATTCCCATTTTTTGAAAAAAGAATTTTTTTTAAAGATTTATTTTATTTATTTATTTATCCCTCCCTTGCTGCTTGTGCTCGCTGTGTCCATTTGCTGCGCGTTTTTCTGTGTCTGCTTGTCTCCTTTTGTTGTGTCATCTTGTTGCGCCAGCTCACCACACCACACAGGCTGGCTTACCTTTACCAGGAGGCCCTGGGGAATCGAACCCAGGGCCTCCCATAT
>JAQZBX010068548.1:0-15733 GCA_029593785.1 Cabassous unicinctus | reverse complement strand
GGCAACAGACATCCCAGGGAATGGAGAGGACCTGCAGCTGAAGGCAGGATAATCCTATCCACTATATCCATGGAATATAAGCCCTCTCTCACTCGGAGGTGGAGTGGACATCACCTTCCAAGTCCCCTCAGGATGGGGGGAGGAGCTGTGGACTAGAGTGGACTTGGTGGTGTTCTGTTGTAGACATATTGTGATTCAGACAATGGAAGAAATTGTAACAGTGAGGTGGAGCCGGTGGCCACTGGACATTTTTGGGGCAGGGTGAGGAGGGGCAGTAGAAATGCTCGGGGTTTTTTCGGACTTTGGGGGTTGTCCTGAGTGGTGAAGCAGCGACGAATGTTGGCCATTTTACATCAGAATATACCATGCAGAACTGGGTGGGAGAGAGTGTGGCCTGTGATGTGAACTGTGGTCTATGCTCGGTGGCAAGGCCCCAGGATGTGTATATCCATTGCGGGTGTAGTACCACGCGGATGGGGAATGGTTGTGTGGAGTGCTGTTGGGGGTGTGGGCGGCGGGGAGCATGGGAATCCCTGTAGTTTCTTAGTAATATTTGGGTAATCTAGGCACCTTTATAAAATGTATACATATATATATAACAAATAACATTTATGTAAACAAATGCACATATATGCATATGTATTATCTATTATTTTACAAAAAAATTAAAAATAAAAAAAATAAAAAAATAAATAAAAAATAATAACAATTCTTTAATCTTTAAAAAAAAAAAAAAAAAGCTATTCTGCAAGGGACATCAATCAGCGTCCTTCGTTCTTCCACCAATTACTAAAGCATCTAATGATTTTGGCTGTCAGTCCACATTTCTCTATTTTGTCCACAGAACAACCTGGAATATACTGTCCCATGGCATGTTGAAGGCTGGGCCCAGTGGGCTTCTCCCAAACCCCTGCCCTGCCTGCTTGCCTAATATGCCTGTCCAAAATGAAAATTAAAATGGTCAGACTTGACTCGCCCTTAGTGAACTCTAATGGCGGTCTCTTCAATTGAAAGACTCATATTCTCCTTAAATAATCCATTCTAGAATCTTGCCCTTACTGTCTACGTTTCAGATAATCTTAAGTCTGGGTTCTACTATTTTTGTGTAGGATTAGAGAGTGCAATTTGTTAACACACTGGTTTTCATGGGCTTTCTATTTGACCTTGAAAGTTTTAATCTTTGTAATTTCAAACTCTCTGTGATTTTGACCCAAAGAACTATCATTATGCCAATTCTTTCTATCTCTAGTATATGTTAAATTAGAACCATTATCATTCAAAGACACTGAGGATTTTTTCCAACTTAGCTGTGGTAAATGCATGAACACACACACACACCATTGGGTAAGGTATAAGAATTTTTCCTTAAGTATTTTCATGTCTCTTTCTTCATTCTTCTGCATTATATATTTCCTCCATTCCTTCACTGTCTCTACTTTTTCCTCGGAGCTTTCAATTACCCAAGTTTTCGCATCTATTCCAAGCCCGTATTGAAATCATCATATTGACCTGTCTGAAGAGTTTTCCACGCATCCAGAATTTTTCAACATGAAAGTATCAATCAAGAGTTCAGCTCCTTATCTCCTATTTTTTATGGGCAAGAAGTGTAAATCAGCTCTTCCTTATTTTTTTCTCCAAGAATTGAAGAATGGTATCTGTTGAATTTTTGTTCTGATTGTAAAAGGACTTTGATACTTTGTCAGAACCTGTTCTGCAAATAGACGTTTTTGTTGTTTTGCCAGCTTCTTGTCAATACTGCCAATTAAATTGTGAAGCTCCATTCACTAGCTAAGGCGGGCAACTCTGGGTTTCTTTGCTTTTCTGGGTTTTCAATATAAATATCAGTGGTATTATCACTAAAGAAAGAAAAGAAAAGAAAAAAGAAAAAAAAGTGAAGAGAAGAGAAGAGAAAAGAGAAGGAAAAAAAACCAACAAAAAGACAGTCCGTTAGGGGTAACGCCTCAGGGACTCCGACGGCTGCCAAAGGCAGCAGCTCAGCGAACAGCAGGCAGACATGGCGAGAGGGCTCGTGTAGACGCCGAGGGCGCTGCCGTGCAGGCACGTGACCCTCTGTCTGCAGCAGCTATCCTGTCCTGAAGCATCTGGGACACTGCTGTTGCCATTCCAGCCCAATCCCAGGATAAACTTGTGCGGTTGCGGCGCCCGGGTGGAGAGCAGGACACCAGCGAACTGCAAGGAGAGCCCTGGGGCTATCACAAGCCCGAGCAGCCGCCTCATGTCACCTTGCCAGCTTCCCCAGAGCTTGACCTCCCGCTGAACCCCGCACCGCCTGGCTGCAGAGAACAGGCTGGAGAGCTCTGGCAAGCACAGGCCTTCCCAGCCAAGCAGGAGGCCACCGATATAACCTCTACAGCCGTGTCCCCGGAGAGCTTTTGGGGATGATGGCGCCGCGCCCCGCGCCAGGCATGGGGGAGCAATCTGTGCGCTCTGCCCCCAGAGCAGCCAGGTAGCCCCAGCCTCCGCACGGTGCGCACCAGGAACCCTGAGATCCAGGGCAGAGAGGGGAGTAGCCTCAAGATGGAAATTGACTAGGAGCCCAGTGGGGGTCTACCTCTTCCTTTTCCCCCGTGGGAGTGTGGATTTGAGACCCCGTATCCTAAAAGTGATAGCTGCGCTTCCTGTGTGCCGGGCGCTGTTCAAAGCAGGCTGCACAGGAACATATTAACACACATGAGCTCGTTTAATCCTCAGAACAATCCCGCAGGGCCGCCTCACCAGGGCGTGTTACTGTAAGTTCCCTTCACAGCTGGGAACGTCCAGGTACAGAAAGGGTGCGTGACTCCCCCAGCCAACAAGCCATGGAGGCAGGACCCTGAACTGAGCTAGAGGCCACGCCTGGCTTTCACGTTCGCACTGAGGGCCCTGGAGGAACTGGCAGCAGGGTCCTGGGCCGGGGGGCAGTGAGGACACTCACTGAAGGGACCAAGGGCGGTTTGGGGCAGAATTCAGAGGACTAAGGCTTGGAGGAGGCTCCACCCTCCCTCACCACCCTCCTTCCCACCCCCGGCCCGCAGGCAGAAGTAAATTATAAAGGGATTCCCACTCCCAGGCTTGGCCCCAATCACGTTAAATTCCTGGTAGCCCTCAGTCCAGACTCAGAACCAGGTAAACCTGCCCTTTCAGTGTAAAGAATGGCCGCATTCTTCCCTCTGTCTGCCCTGGCTCCCCCCACCCCTCCCCGCCGCCCCCCACCCACACAAGCTGCTCCCTCGCAGCAGTATGCTAAGCGGCCTCGGGCTGGGCATGCTAGCATCTGGAGGGTCTACTGGGAGTCTACTCTCTACTCTTTGGCACTTCTCACCTCTCCTGAGCAAGGAAGGAAAGCAGGCGTTCGGAAGAAGGACTTTATCCTCTGCGAGGCCGGGTCAGTCCCCAGCACCCACTGAAGTTTCTATTTTCAATGGTGTTTTTGTTTGCAAGAGCTCATTTTATTGTATTTTAAAAATTGGTGTCACAGATGATACAGGATAATTTTCAGATAATTTTCTTAACCACTCCTCCACTAAAAGGCTCACCCAAGTAGGACCAGCCTTCCTTTGGGTCTTAAAGCACCAAGGAAACTGCTTATTAGATCCCAGGAGAGTGATTCCAAACATCGTCTGGGTCAACAAGCTTTAGACACCCCTTATTAACAATACCATAAAACAGAATTCCTCAAACTTGGAGTTGTATGCATATAACCTGGGCATCTTCTTAGAATGCACACTCTGATTCTAACTAGCTCCTGGGTGATGCTACGGGCTTGGGACTCTCCTTTGAGTAGCAAGATCTTAAAAGATTCATTTAACTTGTGACTTTGTGCCCCTGACTGATGTACAAATTGATCCTACCCGGAAACTTCTAGAGGTGTGATACCCCTTGAAAATAAATGAATTTTTCTCTGGGCTCTTTTGGATGGGATGAGCTTTTGGCTCTTAATGGCTTTAAGTTTTCTTGGCTGAGCACTTTCCCATTACTCAGAAAATGTTTCCTATTTGACTGTTTTTCTGTCTTAATATAAGCATCTCTACCTCAAAGACACTCCCTGTCTCCAAGTTTAAGCTGAATAAGACTTTTTCTGGGCTTTGTGGTTTCGTTATTTCACATCTCTACATGTGGGTTATAGGCTTATGCTGAATTGAGGTGAAACAAATGTCCACTTTGTTAAAATTGGAACAAAGAACAGAATAAGAATTTTAAACCTTTTGAGGACAGCCACCTCTTCTGACCCCAAATGGACAAACAACATAAGAGTCAATATAACAGAGAGGCAAGATCCAAGGCTTGGTGGAAACGGAGACTCCTGCTCAAACTGTAGTTCATTGGGCAAGTTACCTAACCTCAGTTTCTTCAACAATAAAACAGATAAGAGTCATGAGCCAAAGAGTTTGGTGTGAGGTGGTAAGACATAGAGGGTAAGCTTGCTTGCCCCACACTTTTGCTGGGGGCAAGCCCTTGGTGTGCCCCATTGAGATATCCTGGCACCAGAGGTTGTTGTGGTGGCTTGAATTGTGACCTTCCAAAAAGATAAGTCCTAACCCCCAAGACCTACGAATGTGACCTTACTTGGAAATAGGATCTTTGCAGATATAACCGAGTTAAGAGGAGGTCATACTAGATTAGCGTAGGCCCCAAATCCAATAACAGACATCCCTATATGGAGAGAAGATGACATACAGAGACATAGACACACAAGGAAGGTCTTGTGAAGATGAGGGCAGAGATTGGAGAGATGAAGCCACCAGCCAAGAACATCAAGTGCTGCCAGGAGCCACCAGAAGCTGGAAGATACAAGGAAGGATTCTTGCCTAGAGTCTTCCGAGGAACATGGCCCTTCCGACATCTTGATTTTGGACTCCCAGCTGCCAGAACATCAGAGAATAACTCTCTGTTGCTTTCAGCCACCCAGCCTGTGGAAATTTGTTAGTGCATCCCTAACAAATACAGGTGTCAACCTCTAAGGAATCTGGCATTTGATGTCCTCCAGAAGGCATCTCCATAGTAAGAAAGCAAAGGTTCAGTTGCTGGCTCAGTTGACAGAATTCCATTTGGGCTTTCTCGGTGGGTCCTCCCACCGAGAAAGCCCAAATTATTTACCTTACTAAGGGAAATTATTTACCGTTAGTTAGATAAGGGAATATTTACAAATTGCAGACAACTTGTCATTGGCTGTACTCTGCAATATCCAGGAGTGGGGGTGGTTTGATGCATGCGTAGGAAGTACATATGTAGAAGACACCATGACATTTTGATTTTTGAAAAAAACAAAACTAAAAGCAGACTTCCCTGTTTACACTTCTTAGCTGATTGCTTCCCCACTACTTGGGAAATGTTCCCTACTTGACTTTTTTTCTGTCTCAATATGTCTCTCCCTCCAAGGGATTGATGAAATGCTCACCTTCATTTGTCCACCGCATGCTGTAATGTCATCTCTAAACAGGAGGGGGGATGAGGGTGGAATTTTCATTTGCTTCCTGATGCCAACAATCACATCACACAAATGTGGGTGAAGAGGGTTGTACTCTAAGAGTTTTTCTTCCCCACAGTGCACTGCAGCTGACTCAGTTCATTTGGTCTTCCCTCCAGATCAAGGCCACCCCGTCTTCTTACTTCAGAGGCAATCCTTGGTTCTGCCTCATGACCACAGACTCGGCTTGTTCATCAAGTTTCTTGAGTTGGGGTGGTGGGGGTGGGGGGAGAAGACACTTTATGCATTTAACTGGTCTTCACTAAATCCATGCTTCTCAAACATTAATGTGCAAAGAAGCCACGTTAGAATCCTGTTAAAATGCACATCCTTATTGCCTGGGTATGGGCTAGACCTGAGATTCTAAATTTCCAACAAACTCCTGGGTGGTGCTAATAATTCTGGTCTGCAGTCCACACACTTTTAAGTTGAAAGGCACTTGCAAGACTATGAATTGCAAAGGCAAGCCTCACACTCTTTTAAGTAATTATTCAGGACCACTTCCACACATGGCCTTGAGCTGCATGTGCTTCTCTTTAGCTAGGGACTCTTGGCTGAGTCCCCTGACTTTGTTTCCCACTCCTGTCCCTTCCTGTCCCTTCCCCCTCCCTGTCTGACTACTTAGCATTCGGGGCTGAGGTCTTCCTGACTGATTTATGGTCTAGAGCCTAATCCTCTGGCTTGGCACCTTCAGGATCTCACTGAAAACTCCCCAATCCAGCCTTCAGCCTCCCCCACCACCGGCCCAGCCTTTTCTGAATCTTCCTTATGACATCCCCATGGCCACCCCAGCAGGTAGAAACAGAAATGGGCTATCCTCAGCATGCCTCCTGGAATCATTTGTGGGTTTTGAACTTGAGAGGGAAGAGGCTTGAATTGCGAAGCCTGAAGATCATAGAATTTTAAGAATGGAAAGAATCTTAGAGGTTGTCTCATACAATATCACCATTCTGTAGGAAATCAAGGTCAGGAAAAAGAATGACAAACACTTACTGAACACTTACTGTGGCAGTTTGAGATTATTTATGAATTCCAGAAAGAGAATGTTTGTAAACTAATCTATTCCTTTGGCTGTGATACCCTTTGATTGTATTAGGTTCAGCTGAATGTCTTTGATTAAATTATGTTAAGATTAGGTCTTTGATTCAGCCATGTCATTAGGGCGACTCAGAGTTGAGTCCCTGCCCCCTTGGTGGGCTACATAAAGGGACACTCAATCAAGAACATGGAAGCAGATACGCAAGGAAAGAGAGACAGCTCCATAGACACAGAAGAGGATCCTGCAGCCCTGGGAAGAAAGTTGAGCCATTCACCTGATAGTTTAGAGCTGACCTTGTGAAGAGAACAGAGCAGTTGAGCCCAGAAAGAAATGATCCCCAGGAAGAGAGATGAGCCCTATGCCAGCCTACAGCTGAGATCTGAAGTTGCTGGATCCATGGAGCTTAAAGAGGGAAGAGGAAGGCTGAACCTCACAGACGTTGCCTGCCATCTTGTGTCAACACGTGGCAACAGACTTGGGGTGAGAAAGTATCTCTTTTGGTACCTTGCATTGGACTCTTTAGGGCCTTGTAACTATAAGCTTCTACCTCAAATAAATACCCTTTATAAAAACCAACAGATTTCTGGTATCTTGCGTCAGCACCCCTTTGGCTGACTAATAATGCTTACTATATTCTCTTTAATCTTCACAATGACCCATGGGCTAGGTATAATAATTATGCTTGTAAAACTGAGACTGAGAAGTTAAGTAACTTGCCCAATATCACTCAGCTCCTAAGTGATGCAAACCCACGTGTGCTCCTAACTATAGTTGACTGGCTTTCGACTAACAGAGGCCAAGGGATTCTCTCTGCAGAATACAGTGATATTCGGGACCAGAATCCACATTATCTGGCGAATAGTTCTTTTCCCCTCTATTAAAAAGTTGGCCTTATCTTAAAGCAAGTTTAAATAGTGTGTGTTTCTGACTCTGAGTTTTGAATTTGAGTGCAATTACAATAATTGAAAATATTTATTATCTCAGGAAGCATTTGTAAGTGAACACATAAGAGCATAGAAATAATACATAAATCAGAGCCCAACCCAGATAAAAGGCTCAATTGTACTTGGTCCTTTTTTTTTTTTTTCTACTTGATCCTTTTTGAAAAGGCACATCAGATTCCCTTTGTGCCTGAAATTGTTATATGTGGTCCCAGTACCCAAATACACAATGCTTCAATGATACAGCATTTTTGATAGCCATTCCCACACATTGGTTTGTGACTACCAAACTTCACACGAATTGGTTGAAGTCTTTCTCAAGCCAATGAATCAGTTGTTTGATGTTGTATATGACAAAGAGCTTCCTGAAACTGACGAATATTCTAAATAAAGTGGATTGACTTTTTGTATCACAGATACTCCTGCAGTGTCAAATTGTTCCTTAGGGACCATAATTGAGTTGTGGTCATTGGACTAATTATTGATTTGTCCAGGTTAAAAAGGGGTTAGGAGTTCAGTGGGCCGGAGGTAGGGATGGTTAGGAAAAATAATTAGTAAGCGATTGTCTGGACTGGCCATAGAATCCAGAACAAGGATTATTGCCCCACAAGTTACAATAGCACATTTCATGGTCAGGGTCCCCAAACCTACTGGAACATCTTGCCAGTTACTTTAGCAGGTCTTGGGAGCTGTAAGGAGTTGGTGGTGGTGCGGGTGATACAAAGATTTAAAAAGACTTTATCTGTGCTTTCAAAAGCCCTCTGTTTTTCTTTCCTCTTTAGAGGAACCTCCTTCCCTGAACTGAAAGTTCTGTAGAAAGATGGGGGTCTAATTAGATTTCTCACTTCCTTAGCGAGAACTGACTTCCTTTCAGCTCTTCTGTAACCTGCCCCAGCCCTGGCTGGTTTGGTACTTCATATCACAGCCTTTGCCCTGCTATCCCCGGAGGCTCTGCCAACGCCTGGCCACGGTCACAGGGTGTTCTTACCCATCCCTCAGTGAGAATTCATGCTATGCAGTTTACACGCTTAAATAATAGTTATAGAGTATAAAAAAATCCTGGAAATGGGCAAGACCTCTGAGACTGTCTAATCCAGAAGTTTTCAAGTTGTTTTACGGTGATGCGTTTTTAATTTTTAATTTTTTTATATCAATGTCACAGGTTACTCCATTAACACAAGAGAATAACTACAATAACAATAAATCTGCTTTGGTCCATGGTTATACTCGCCACTTATTTTTTGTTCATCCTTCAGTCTGGAGGGATTTGGGGTGATGTCCGCTCTGACGGCCTTTGTAAAGCAGTAAAAACCTTTATTCAGAACCAATCCTACTCAACCACAATATTCGAAAGAGGTCAGGCAGAAGATGCCTTAGCTGAAATCGGGGTAGATAGAGTCCCACCCAGCCTCTCCCTTGACCCCTACAGTAGCCCCTGACATTCTTCCCAAAAAACCAACAACTTGCCTGAATGCTGTTTGAAAACCTCTAATAATACAAACTTCCAGCTCTGGGAGTGCCTGCCTATGACCCGGAAACTCCTTGGTGTCAGAGCTGACTGGCTCCTGTTTCCTATTGCCTCGCCCAGAATTTATAACCATTTAACTTCTAGCTCTCCTGAAGAAACCCTTCAGTTCAGCCCAAGGCCAGGGCTGCCCCTCTGAGCTACTTAGCAACTTCTAACTCAGCAAAGTACCCAGAAATGCGCTGGAAGTGTTCTGAGGTCAGGGGGTGGGATCTACCTTTGGAGACGACTTTGTCCCTTATGCCCCAGCTGTTAAGCTGAGAGCGAGTGGTTACATGCTGGTCCCCAAGGTGAAATTATTCACTTGGGTGATGAAACAAAAAGAAATTCCTAGGTCTATTATGCGATAGATAAATTTGAACCATATTGGAAGACAGGGAGGTTCTGGAACTTTCCTGTCCCCTACAGAGCTCTTCTGCTGGAATACTTTGGTCAGGCACGGTGTTATTTGCAGCCATCAGCATGAAGTTCAGACAGATGTTGGGCAGCGCCGGCCTCTATGGGTTGGACTACATTAGCGCTATGAGGAACAGATGTCTAACACTTACGGCATACGTGAGTAGCCGTGGCGGCAACGCCGCAGTCTACGCCCTGGGCCCCGGCTGAGCGGTGCAGACAGTGGTGGCGGGACACCACACGCCAGGGCGCTGAGATCCAGGACTTCAGTGCACTGAAAGCCCCAGAGTTCTTCTTCAAGGCCATTGTTTCAACATCCTGAACACCTTGCCAGCCCAGTCCAGCTCAGGACAATAACTTAATTAAAAGCTTTCAAGCTTGACAGCAAATGCCCCAAAGTCTCTCTGGTTGAATAACAGATGCCCAAAGCCACTGCGGCTTGGTGCCTAGTGGCCGTCCCTCCCTCGCTGACACCGGCATCCCAGCCGATCGGATGGGTTCCTGCCTTCATACATAGAGTCATCCCCAGGAGGTCTAGGAGCGCTAACATCTTGGAGCAAATGGGACATCCGAGGGTGCGGCCAGGAGAACAGGAGCTGAGGCAGGTGACCGCTGGGCAGTGCAGACATTCACAGAGAGCCGAAGGTGGGCCTTTTACACTGGACTCAGCAGAGCTGTCTGGAGCCTGCACAAGGTTCCTGCGGAAAGCCAAGGCTGTGAGCACAGTGACGGGGACAGACAAGCAGAAGCCACACAGCCACCGGCTTGTACGGTTCTGAAGTCTGCAATAAATAATAAGGGCTCTATACACACTGCCAGCCCCCCCACAGGGAGTCCAAGTCTCCCAAATGCTCCTGTGGCCTCTCCTTCCAAACTTCTGGAAACTTTCACACTAGAGGACTCAGTTTGCCCTTTTTGAAAGAAGAACAAATTCAGTTTCTTCCCAGGAAGAGGCAGGAAATTGAGGATTCTCTAAGGGCACTTTTAGAAAATTGAACATAGAACCTTTTATCAGTGAATGCCTAGCCAGCTTTAGTCCACAGCCCTTACATTCATCAGAAGCACTTCAGGGAGAGAAAATTAATGATAATCCTAAGCACATAATGACTTGCTGGCGACCAGAAGGCTCCACTCGAATGGGTTTGACTGGAGGCTTGCCCCTCAGTAATGAAAGATGCCGCCTGTGTCCTTGACCTCAGCCTTGGTCCCTGCTTTGGAGTGAAAAGTGGTAAAGTTGTTGTGGGTCACTCGTTGTCTTCCCTGGGCACCGAGAGCAGCTCAGACTGGGATGACTGGGGAGGCTGTTGTGCTTGGCTACTTAAAAAAAGAAAGAAACTCCTTGCTTTCAATATTTTTCACGTTTAAACATAAAAGCTCACAGAGCCCCAGGAGAATATTATAAAGATCACAAAATAACAGGTTATTGTGCAGAAAAGGGTCAGGCGAGGGTGCAGCCTTCCTGTTAGAGCGTATTAGTTCGATAGAATGCCTGCAGACAGAAACCAATTAGACCCGGCCTCGTGTGGAAGGGAAATGTATGCTTTGCATTTTCTAGAACATGACTTTTACAGCTATTACCCAGCAAGACAGTTTGAAATGGTTTCACCATGCACTGCCTTGAATTTCTCATTGCCTTTCTCCTTGAAGCTGACATCGGGAGTGAATACTGTAATTCATTTCTCAGCACTTAGGGCCTGGGAGTGGTTATCACATACAGTCCTAAGTAAATTTTCAGGAAAAAAAATAATCCTCACTAAGGTGTAAATGACTGATATCAGATTTCTGTTCTAAAATCAGGAAGTGGGGAGAAGAAACCTGGGGCTCACTGGACACCCAAAATGGAGTGAGAACTTTGTGGAGTCTTTGGAAATTGCTGTTTAAAGGGGACACTGGAGAGAGGTAGGAGGGCATCACAATTCTGTTGACCTGCCCTCTCCGTGGTCCTTTGCTACAGAGAAAGAACCCTGGGAACAATGAAGCCACGGCCCAGACAGCCCGGAGCAACTCCTGTTGCTGGAACTGGTTGACTCAGTCTGGCCGCCCCTCCCGGTTCTGCGGGGAGCTGGGCTAGGCCATTTAATGCTCATCTCTAATTACTTTTGTCTGTGTTCTTGTCATTAAAGCAAAAACAGGCTTATAATGGGTCTGAATTATTTGTGCTAAGATCAAAGGCAAGCCAGCTGGGAGCCGGTAAAGTGAGATAGAGGGGAGAAGGGGACAGGGGATGGGGTGTTCCTGGCGCTTCTGCCGCTGCTTGGCGTCAGCGAGGGCCTGCCAGGGCACGGTGACGTCCCTCGGTTGTTGGAAGCAGAGGCACCAGCTTTGCTGGGGCTCAGGCCGCTGGCCTCGCCTGGAAGTCAGGATGCTGCTCACCTGCTCCCTCCCGGGGAGCCCCGCATGTCACCAGCGTGGAAGGCGACGAGCAGCAAGGGCCAGGCAGAGTCCAAGTGCAGGTTGGGGAAGTCTGCCAGCCCACACCCTTGCCTTTGGTAGTGACACGGGTTCAGCTAGAGCACAAGCACGGCTGGCCTCTCCTTTCTTGGACCATTATCGGGGCTGGAGCACCCTTTCCTGCTTTAGGGGCTTCGTCTGTGACCCCTGGGCAGTGCCTTCCTCGCCTCTCAGGAACACAGGTGTCCTGGTCAGTATCCTACCCAAAGCTTGCCAAGACGCCCTGATTGGGCCTCCAGAATCAGCTAGCTTGCCCAAGAACTGAACAGGGCAAGTGGGAGAGGACCAGAGCAGGCCCTAAAGGGGCAAAAAATTACAGAGTTCTGTAGTTTAGACAAACATATGCACCCAGGTAACCAACATCCCAAAGAGATTTACAATATTTCCACCATCCAGAAGTTTCCATTAACCCTTTCCACTCAACATCCCTCCTCCCAGAGGTGATGGCTGTCCTGATTTCTGCACCCAGCTTCCTCTCTCTGCACAGGTAGCCACTCTGAAGAGGAACTCTCACATCACAGCACAGAGCGGGCCCTCCACGTGGCCCCTGCTCTGCCTGTAGGACACCTGGTATGAGCAAGGGCTGCGGGGAATTGTAAGGTTGAGATAACAAAGTAGGAAGAGAGGAAAATAGGAGAAGGGAAGGTCCCGGCTCTGGAGTTGGGCAGACCTGGATGTAGACCCACACTCACCAGCTGTGTGATCTCTCATCTTCCTTGACGGTTAAATTGGGATAATAATTTGGAACCTATGACGTTTCAATGAGATAATGGTTGCAAAAGACATAGCGCAGAGCCTGCTGCTGAATATGGGGCAGTAGCATTGTTCTTACTGCCAGCTCATTCCAAATTTCAGTAAAGAATTTTCTTTCAGATTGTTTTGAGAGAGCTCAAAATGGTGAACAGGATGCAAAGATCCATCAGAGACGCTCGTGCTGTGCTCTCATCATGGAATTAATTACGTGGCAGTCACAGGATGTGCTAATTTATGCCTTCTACATGAATGAAAGCACATGTTTCCTATTAGTACTTACTGCCACAGTGAGGAAACAGCTAACATAATTTTGTGTAACTGCATTAACCACAGTACATTTCCATTTGGCCAAAAAAAAAATGACAGATTATTTAGGGATTTATAGGTCCTGTTTTTAAGGATATAAAAAGTCATTATTAAATGGTATTTGTCTGTTACCGTAAGCTGGGCTTCCTCTATATTTGCATTGCCAGGCTACTAAATAAAAAAGAAAAACGGAACAAAACAAAAAACTAATGGGTTTAAGTGCTCAAAACAAACAACCCAAATCAAAATTAAGCAAGTTGGTAGTCAAATGAAGGCTGGGATACTTGATTCAGACAGATTGATTCATTTTGAAAATAGATGTTATTGCCCAAGTTCCAATCCAAAGTGAGACAAACCAGACAAAGCTGACTGGAAACATGAAAAGTTTTCAGGATATTGTTTTGATTTAATGTTCGAAATTCAGAGACAAAAAAAACCCGCTTGGCATTGGAAATAGCCAACGTAACTGCTGTCAAACATGGTGGGAATCACACATATACACATGGACACTGACACACACATATAGACACAAAATCAATTTTATGGGAGAGTTCCCACTTAAGAAGAATGAGCCAGGCCATTTGACTGGGTAACCCCTAAGTTTCCTTCCAAATCAGGAAATCTCTAATTCTCCGTCCCATACTCCCACCCCTCAGGGAAGTCAGGCAAACTCAACGAGCAGAGATGGAACTACATCCGCAGAGATGGAACTACATCCGTTGCAGTAAAATCAAGCTTCTGTGAGAAAGAGGTACTATTCATTTTCTCTGAATGAGAGGATGTTGTGAAAGGTTGAGGGGACCTCTGTTTCTGGTTGTGATGTAGAAAGTCGAAAGACTGTCTCTAACAACAAAAACAAGATGAATGAGTGGGAAGAGGAAGATTCTACTATAGATGGGGATGGAATAGGAAGAAACCCACCAAACTGGTAAGAAAATTGCAATGACTCTGTGTGGGATAGTGTGAAAAGTTAGAATTCCAGGGAGTCACAGCCACAGAGCAAATCTACCACCTCTCCAACAATTTACTACAGGTCTTTACCAAGTCCATGCCCAGTATGCTGAAGGCTGGGGCAGGAAAGCTGAGATTCCCCCTGAGGCTTGAGGGGTCTCATCCAAGTGCAAGGCTGCTGCCCTCTGAAGGTGAAGGGCAGGGCAGGAACATGGAGAGAAAACTGTGGGCTCTCAGTGACTAAAGATTGGGGGAAGGGCAAGTATACCTGGCATTCAGCTGCAAGAAGCATAGAAACTTGAGGGCAGGTCCAGAAAGCAAAGAGAACTCACCAGTGACCCAAAATACTGGCAGCCAGGCTGAAAAGCAAAGAGCTCTCCTATGGTTTATAAAACTGGCAACTTTGTGTAAAGCATAAAGAATCTCTGACTCTATCAAGGGCTCAGATTCCAAGACCTGCTGAAAGGAAAGGAGTGAGCTAACTCTCAAAACACTTGAAGTCAGTAAACTGAATCAAGCTAAAGGTGAAACAAAGCTCAGACCCAGGTTTACTACATATCAGATGGAGTCAGCCCTCCAATATTGAAGACCGGCAGCCTCCTAGAAGAAAGTTTTATTCATTTATTTCTCTGCTGTCTTTTTATATAAAATGTTCATTATACAATAAAAATTATGATATATTTGGAGATGAAAAAGATGACACATGGTCAAGAGAGAAAATGGTCAATAGAAACACACCTAGAGATGATACAGATTAGGACATTCCAAGATAACAGTAATAAGCATGCTAGAGAATGTAGTAGAAAAGGGCAAGAACACAGGGAAAGAAATGGAAATTTCAGTAGAGGGATGGAAACCACAAAAAACAAATGAAAGAAATTCTTTTGAGATTTTTCACTTCTGATAAACTCGAAATAACAGTGACTAGATCTATCCTTTGTGATAGAAGAAAAAACTGAACAAAACAATGATTTTCAAAATACTGGACATCAGGCAACAAAGAACAATGACTACTCAGACACATAAAACAAAAGAGGTGAGCCCTAGGAATGCTGTAACTTGTTGCCTTGTAAGGGTTTTCAGGCTGTGGCACAGTGATGGGGGACCCAGGTGGCGCCCAGGAGACTAATGAGTCGAGTAGATGAAGCTGAGTGCTCAGGGAGATCAAGCCGGCTAGAGTTTGCAGGACAGAATGCCATAGAGGAAAAAGATGCATAAAGAATGAACTCACTAGAGCTGTAGAGGGTCCCCCCTGAATATTCAGAAAAGTACTGATTAGTTCATGTCAGTGCATTCTCCTGAGGCTAGGAAAAGAAACATCCAAAGGATTAGAGTAGTCAGTAGCTGTTGTCCAGGCAGGGCTGGAATGAAATCCCATTCCCACAATACTAAGAAGAAAAATGTAATTCATACATCATTAAGTAGAGTACTTGGAAGAGTCTTGCCTCATTAGTGGGGAATAATTAGCCCTAGATTAAACACTGCTCTGGGTCTATATGATACATTTTAAAATAAGACCTGAAAAGTTCAAACCATTTTCAAGTAACTCAATTGCACCCCAAAACAAAGGTCAGGAATATGTATATGAATATTAAAATATCCAGAACCTAACAAGGCAAAAGTCACAATTCATATAATAAAAAATCATCAAGCATATAAAAAGCAGAAAAACATGACCCACAAATACTGGCCAGAACTGATACTGGTATTAGAATTAGCAGAGAAGAACATTAAAAGTTACATCTATATTCCATATGTTCAAAAAATTACATAGAGCCATGGAATATAGAAAAAAGACCTGAGTCAAACTTTTAAACCTTGAATTGGCGCATGCCAATTGGTGGGATTGAGCAGAGGTAAAGGATTGTCCTGCCACCTGAGGCAGAGAGGAAGAGGGAATGAAA